>BGPR01019196.1:0-29677 GCA_013235015.1 Araneus ventricosus
ATGTGTTATAAAAATTTCAGTGTTGCTTCGATGGGTGAAAGCGCTGTGAAAAGCCATGCGAAGAGCCGAAAGCACCTCGATTTGCAGTCAACAAGAACCACCTCAATGAACATGGCCGGAAGTTATTTTAATCATAAAAAATACCCCAGATAGCATACTGCCGTATGTTCAACTTCAAATATTGGCAATATTGAGTCTCATGTGGTTAAAAACGATGCCTTAGATGCTGAAATTTTGTGGACTTTAAAAAGATTGCAAAAAATCACGGCTCTTAAGCAATTGAGAACATTGAAAAAATGTTTCATCGCATGTGCCCCAATAGTGCCATCGCATCAAAATTTCCATGCGGAGAAAAAAAGAAACTGCACATTATGCAACTTTTGACATCTTACCTTATTTGGAAAATCTCTTGCAAGAAAATTTAAACAAAAAGAATTTTGTGTTGCTATTAGATGAAAGTCTCAATATGATGAGACAAGAAAAACAATTACACATTCGTGTCCGGTATTGGCACCAGCACAGAGTTAGTACCATATATTTTAATTCTGTAATTTTGGGGCATAGCAGGTTATCTGACATATTTGGAAGAGTTCATATCTGCCATAGCAAAATTGAAATTTTCCAAAACCATACAAATATCTATGGATAGGCCCAATGTGAATTGGGAAGTTTTATAGCATACTACAAGATTATTATTTTAAGAAATTTGGCAAAAACTTGCTTAATATATTGGTAGCCGTGGTCTCCATATCATGCACAGTGCCTTCAAGGCTGGGTCAAGAACATGGGGAATTGTGGATTTTTTAACTGCATTGTATTACAGTCGGACCTCTATTTAACGAACCTCTATTTTGCGAACTTTTCCTTGGAACGAAGAACATTTTGCGAGTTTCTTCATAAAATAACCTCCAAATGGCGAAGTGCATTCTCTATTTAACGAACTTTTTCTTGTGGTCCAATATTTTTTTTTTCTCCCTATTTCTCAAAATATTTCTCAACATTTCAAACTTATTCTTTCTTTTAACACATTTTGTGGTGATCAATGACCTTGAACTGGGTTTACCAGTCTCCTAACACATCGAGAGCACTAAAATCGCAGTCATTCTTTTCATTTCATCCTGGAGGTGCAACGTTTAGTCCCCCACACACTGCCCACTTCACTAGAAAAACTTTCAATATCCCCCTTTCACCCTCAATGGAGCTGCCCCGTGTCCTCGAACTTTATCAGTAATTAAATTTAAGGACGCATGTGGTAATGTACGCTTAAAATCACTCATTGAAATAAATGCGATAATGTCATTAAAATTCAATAATTTTAATATAAAATTATTTTTTTAAATTGCGAATACTGTGTATTCTCAGACAATGTTTTGTTTTATTCAGGTTTTCCTTGTATATTTCTTTTTGATGGGTAAAATATATAAAACAAATATTTATTTACAAAATAAAGGCACAATTAATTACATTTTTAAATAATATGTAGTGTTTATGAATTTAAAATCTGTTTTGTGTAGTTTAAAGTATTTTAAAAGGTGAATCGCTATTTAGCGATTTTTCCATATAACGAACTTTTTTTCGGGATTTAGCGACTTCGTTAAATAGAGGTCCGACTGTATTTGTTTAAAAATTCACCTGCTCGCAGAGATGATTTCCTGAAAGAATCAGGAGCATTACCAAAAACATTTATGCAGCATAGGTGGCTTGAAAATGTGCCAGCTAGTGAATCTGCTATAAATCTTCTCCCCAGCATTAAAAAGTACATTGTTTCTGTTGATAAGGGAGAGCATAACCTAATTGCAAGTCATATGCCTGTGTTAAAACTCGCATGACTGACAATCTGCTTTCTGTGAAATTGAAAGTTTTCCACTTCATAGCAAATGTTTTGTTGCCTTTTTTAACAAAATATCAGACTGGCAAACCAATGCTGTTCTTTCTTCCAGAAGATTTGAAAAAAATTCTAAACCTTCTATTGCAGCGTTTTGTATTATCCAAGAATTTAAACACTGCAACTACTTTGCAATAGCTTTTATATTTGGATATTAATAATTCCAAAATTCAGAAACCAATTGGAAATGTTTATCTGTGGTTTTCTACAGAAAAAGAAGTCCAGTCCTTACATATTTAAAAAAAAAAAAAAAATACTGACCGTCAAATTTTTGATTTAAGAATGGATTGCAAAAAGTTCCTGATGAAGGTAACAAAGCTGCTTGAAATGATATTAAAATAACAAGCATAATGCGCACCTATGTGTCGAATACTAGGCAAAAATATATGAAATACTTAAAGGATCAGAAACTGTTGTCATCCCAAAACAGGAAAAGAAAAAGCCTATCTTCCGATCAAATACAAGAACTGAAAAACAAAAACAGATTCTTGGAAAGATATATCAAGGCTTTTGATAAAGTCTGCAGATGAATTTGCAGAAAAGGCTGAGGAGAATGGTGATGTGACTTCAATTTGCAATTCTAATAGTTTAAGGAGATCTGCTAAAGCAAAAGAAGAGAAATTACTTGAAATCAGTAATGCAATGGTAGATTTAGAAAAGAAAATTGGCTAAATGACTTTACTTTTTTTTACTAAACTTTTTCATATTTTGACTTTTAACCATTCCTGCTGTCAGTAATTTGCATTAAGCGTGTTCGTGTTAACTAGGTGAAACTGTATTGAGAAATGCGTAACTTAATTTCAAAATGCTTGCTCATTTTTCAGTTAAAATTATATTTAAAAATTCTTTAACAATAAAGTTTCTATAGAATTCAAATTATGCTTTACAGTTTTTTAAATAAAGTAATAAGAATTCTTTTAAATAGACATGTTTTCTTATGTATTGAATGAAGCTTATCTATAGCCATCATTGTAACTTGTGGTGTGCTGCATTATGTGTATGTTTTAACATTCCTTGAAAAGTCATTGAAATTTTTTTTTTGTTCTTAGGTGTATGAACCATGGAATTTTTTATTTCGAAAATAAAAATGCAAGTGATTAATGTGATTTAAATTTATCATTTGCCTTTTTATGTCTAAAATATGCAATTTTATGGTCTTTGAATTTTTTTAAAAGGTCCTTTAAAGTCCTTGAATTTTTTTTCCTCAATAGGAGTGGGAACTCTGCAAACTCTTAAACAATTTTCAACTGGTATATACTGCCCATTGGCCAGATTTTAAAATCCAAGTGTTTTTTTATTTTTTACCCTTTGATTTATTTTTGAGGTAAAGCAAGGAATTTTAAAGTATTTGATATTTTACTGTATCTTAAAAAATCTTTTTATATGTATCTATAAAAAAGTTTTTGTAGGTTAACACAGTGAAAATTCCTTATTTATTTCACAGCAACACACACACAACAATTGTTACATATCACAAATGTAAGAGTAAGTAGACGGAAGAGGGCGTCTTGAGCCTCTATGCACAACAATAGCCAATAACAGCTTACAGAACATAACTACTTCAGTGCAGGGAGGGAGAGAAAATCAGGATTGAACTCCAATGATTTTCCTAAAAAAAGGGGAGTGAGAAAGGGACTTTTTTTTTCAAAATTTAATATTTCCTTTGTGTTACCTTAATCTGTTTTTAACATAATTTTTTTTTTAATTTACAGAAATCTATTCTTTATAATAAGTTAGGCATTAGTGGATTTCCTACTTAATCTTGAGTATACAGGCTTGATGAAAACCTAAAAGCATCTTACTGCCAGGGGATACAAAGATGGACACTGGAAGAAAGATTTGCAGTTTCCCTCTTTTCTTACTTTCCCTCATTACTGATCATATTGCCCACCAGGCATTAGATGATTGAGTGATTGATGAATAGTGGAGTCAAACTATCAGGAGATTAGAACAGAGACGGATGATTAACCTTCGGAGCAACGGGAACAGCTTTTTCTGTTTTTTGTTTAGTTCAAAAGCAGTTGGTGCATATTTATATGTATATTTTCCATGGATAAAGTATTTAAGATTTCAGATTATATATTAATTATTTTATATAATTATATTATTATTATTATTTAAGATTAAATATAAAGTTCACTTCATTCACATGAAAGCTATAAGATCATAATAACATTGGGCAATTGAAGAATTAAACAGGGGAATGAAATCCTAATCATTTACTGGTACAGCAGCTGTGTTAAGAAAAGGTAAAAATTCTGGTAGTAGAAAATCTGTACCACCTGCAAGAAATGTTTTTTTCCCCCAACCAATAACATAAAAAAAGTCACTTTTATGCAGTTTAGCTTCAGAATACATTATCTTTTGACTTAGATGTCTTCAATTGTGAAATTCAAGCATTAATAGTAAATTTGTAGAGTGATTTTAACATGCATTTGCACTGAAATATGTTATTTTGGTAAAATTCACGTTTCAACCTTAACCATTCCGCTATGTTGTGTAAACCCACATTTTTACCGAGAGCTCTAACATTCACTTCAAAATTATCATCGATTTCCTGCCGAATTGTTTTTGATTTAGTCCATTTAAATCTAATTTTACCTTCCAATTTTTATCTTGTTGCATCACACGGAAACCCCCCTTATTCCAAATTTCCACACTGCACTACCATCTTGCAGTTTATTTCCCTCTAAAGTTTTAATCTAATCAATAGCATTAGCTTTTCTCCAGCATTTTGTTGCTCCCCTCAATTATTTCATATGATTTAATATCTCAAATTCAAATTATTATATGACTAATTTAATTAAAAGACGAAATTTTAATTAGATGTGGAGGTGCATTTTGGATGCTTCGCATGCTCACGTTTACTCCGTGAAGAAAACTGTTCCATTTCTTAACCTTCTGTTATACAAAAAAAGCAATCTTTACTGTGAGAGATAAAGAAACACATTTAGAAGAGTGGGATTTTAAACTGACCCTCTCTTTCTTGCTTAACCCTGGAATGGCATCGTTGAGTCAAATTTACTCCTTTTCCCAATCAAACTGCAAAGTAACAATACCATTCCAGTGTTAAAAGAGTGTAGGATCTTCCTGAAAAATGCCTCAGCACCTGAGGTGGCGGCCAAAG
Source organism: Araneus ventricosus (assembly GCA_013235015.1). Classification (NCBI taxonomy): domain Eukaryota; kingdom Metazoa; phylum Arthropoda; class Arachnida; order Araneae; family Araneidae; genus Araneus; species Araneus ventricosus. Next base: position 5,013 of record BGPR01019196.1, read on the forward strand.
CAATGGATATGAATAATCTCCTTATCAGGCGCTATACTCTTCTATATTTTGTTTCGACTTCCAGATCTTCAACGAAAGAATCATGCTCTACATTTTAAGTACACAAAGAAGTCTGTTTTTAAATTGATTAAATTCTTTTTTTCAAACATTACACAGATATCTACTTTTAGTTTTATGAATTGGAGATATGGTGGCATATAAATATCTTGCAGTTCGGAAGTTAATTTGAATTAAAATCTGGTGTTTTATAGAATAATATTCAATACATTTTATCAAATTAATATTAATTTAAATTCTATAATTGTCAGTTTTAAATTATTTCTGTTATTGAGCTCAAAATGAAATAAGCTGAGAAAAACAAAAGATGATTTCATGTTTGTAAAGGTGGAATTTGGCAATCAGATGTTTCATTTGCTTCCTGATGTGCGAGTGTTTTTAAATTTTTTGCACTTATGAAATAACAGAAATATAAAATAGAATATTGTCGTTGGGAACATATGTTCTCCATGACAATATTCTGTTTTAGTATTTCCACTAATTAATTATTATCAATTCATTGATTGATTTAATTAGATTCCATGAGTAGAGCCACCTGTTGGTGAATTTGCGAAAAATTGATTGCAAGATTCCATGATATTGATAACTATATTGATTGATAATTTACACTGGAGAAAAAAAAATCATTTGCCAAGGAAATTTTAATGGTTTTAGAATATCTTGGGGCTGCTGATTTCAAAGCTAATTTTCTTTTGCCAAATTGGCTCTAGCTTTTGAGATAATGCATAGTAACAGCATTTCAATCGTGTCTGCAAGAGAGTGGGCCAAAAAAAGTTTTTAAAAAAATTTGTGTGTCACTATAACAGCAGGAAAATTTGTGAATTGGTCAGAAATAAAACGAGGAAAAAATTAATTAAATCGATTGATCTATTGAAATATAATTTTCACTTTATCTAAAAAAAACTAGTTCCAATCTGACAAAAAGAATGCTGGATTCGGAACCAGCACCACGGAATTACCTTAGAATCTCGAATATCGTTGGCAAAGAATTAGTGTTATAAAATAAACTGGAAATTAGAAAATAATTTCTGCATTTTAGTGCAATAGAAGTGTGTTTTATGAAACTTATTTTATTCTGCATACATTCCAGGTGTTCCGAGCAAGGACTCCTCCCGAGGCCATCGAGCTGGTGTCCCGCCTGCTGGAGTACACCCCTTCTGCCCGCATCACCCCCCTGCAGGCGTGTGCCCACAAGTTCTTCGATGAGTTGCGCGACCCAAACACCCGGCTGCCCAACAACAGAGAGCTGCCCCCGCTCTTCAACTTCACTGAACACGGTACCACTTCTGTTTGCTCTTCCCGCATATGAGTTGCACTTTTCATTTTTTTAATTGAAATCGCAATAACATTTTTATCAATTATTTATGTAAATAAAAGTGAAAATTCATAAATATGTTGTACTAGCTGCTTTTGGGGACCAGCTGGTCATCTGTTATGTTAACGGCTTTACCGGCCCGTCATGCAAACTGTCTGACGAACAGCCCAGCGGTCGTATGCTTATTTCTTCCCCCTTTTTGAAGAGAGTTGGTAAACGGTGGGGGGCAATCTTATCTCTTTAACAATAGTTGTTTCCCCTCCCACTGTCACTCTTGATTGATATCCCCAGTAAGTGTTCGAGGGCAGATGCTTTATTTACATTAATCTTTCTGCTTGCTAACATGTCTGAATATCGTAAAGTTTTTTTCTCAGGAATAAATTAATAAGATATTGTTTGATGATATGGATGAATCCTATTTAGATTTAATGAATTTCAGAGTGTGATTTTTCAAAATGTACATTAATATAAAACCAAATATCGGAAAAGTATGTTAATAAAATGTGCTGATTTTTTAAAAGTAAAAACTGCGTTTTTAGCATGTCTTTTTCCAACAAGTATTTTAAAGTCTTAATTATGAATACAATGGCTTAAATATTCGTACTTTAAAAAGTCTTATAGATCAAATATAAAATGCATCGATTTGTTTTTAGTAAACCGTGTTTGTAACAATATAAAGCATTTCTTCAAAGCTAAATTCTTTTCCTACCAAGACTTTAAACCTTCTTAATTATAAATACTATGAATTAAATATTCGTAATTTTAAAAAAATCTTTCAGATCATTTGAAGATTGGCAGATATGTCTTCAGTATACTGTTTAAGTCAGAAAACGTAATTTTAAGAAAAAAATGCAATTAAAAGTTCCTGTTGATTAGAAAATCCAGGGTTTGATTGTTACATTCATTAAAATTTCACATTTTTCTTTTCTACGTAGCATTTACATTTTGTCTTTAATTGTGCCAATTGTGTGCTTTCAAAAGGCATTTGGGAGGGAAAGGATAGGTTTTGACTTCGTTACTTTTAACGGTATATCAACAATATTTATAAATTGTGTCATCTAAAAAGAGAATATCGTGTCCTGTCACCTCTTGTTCTGCTTTGTAATTTTTAATTTTGAATTTGTTAACAAATTTTGGTTGATTTAATCTGGAAATAACTTTGCTTTTCTTGTACCTACCTACATTTATCTTAATGATAGTTTCCAACGTTGAAACTTTTTTTCTATTTTAGATACTAATAAATAAATCTGATCAATTGCTCTGGGAATAAATTTCTTTATAATTAAATAAATCAATATTATCTTAGGTTTTAATAAATATAACATGTTGACAAAGAGTTATCTAAATGAGTACACTCCTGAAATAAAAACAAAATGAGAACTCTTAAAATGATCAAATTTTTCTGATGCAGCAATGATTTTAAAATGGTACCCCATGCTCATTAAAATTTAAAATCATGTTTTCGCATCAAATTTGGCTTTTACTGTGATAATCATATACAACAGTAAAAAACAATACTTTTAGAAAATATTTTACTGAAAATATAGTGTTATCATAATTTGTGAATAACCCCTATATAGTTTCAACAAGGGTTTGGATACAATAAAAGAACCCCCGCGACGCAAATGACCACTTGCTTACCAGAAGGGGGAGGCAAATTTTACTTACTTTCATTCTTGCCCTCGGCTGTTCTGGGTTTTAAAAGAGCTAGATTTCAAAGCACTGTGGCTTTCAGAGGGTTAAAATCATACACATAAAAGAGAAAAAAAATCTAATATATGTAAGCTATTACATACTTGGATACTTTTTTAGTTAGGAATTTCACTTTACGCGTGAGCTATGAAATAATTTGATTTTTTTAACAGAGTTTAAATGTTTGATGAATGGCTATTGCTCGGCAACTTATATTGGGTTTTTGCAATCTGTTTTTCTCAAATAAATACCATGTACGTGTAAGAAATTGTATAAGAGAATGATATTTTTTGTCCTTTTATGATTGCTTATTTCACACCTGTTCTATTTTAGTGCAGTACATTTGTGCTCTTGAACATCAATTTCCATAGGCAAGTCATAGCGATTATCCATCTGACGACAGTTAAGCCTATTTTCGCACTAGATTAACCTTTCTGTTTGATGCCTATTTCTATCATCTTGATTTCTTTTACATCTTCTTTCCTCTAACTGAATGGAGGTTTCAGTGGCATGGCGTGCCCTCTTCTGAGCATTTCTGATAATATTTTGCAGCTCCATTAATTAGATAAGTGTTGAATTAAGTGCAGCTGTAAAAACATTCCATGAAGTAGTCTTTACGGAAGTTTGTTTACCTTTAAACTGTTGCCATTCAACAATAAGTAACAAGACCGATTTCTGTGCCACACATGTTAGCATTTTAGATATATGAAATGTATTCGTTATTGTAGTCGTTAAATGATTAAACAGGCTGAGTTATTAACTAATTTCTTTTTATTATCGGAGAGTGACGAAATGTACGTACATCTTCATTTAAGTTTTAAGCCAAAAGTGAACAGAAGATCCCTGCTTTTTCTCAGGTAGGGATTTAACAGATAGACATGTGATCAAAGTAAAGTGAATAATAGCTATTTTTAGTATATTATGTAAGTGTTTTAGGGAAAATGGATGGCGGCAATAAGTCGCCGATTTCGCAAGTTGTGTGCGCATGGAAATGATTAAAATATTCTTTTAGTAATAAATATGCCAAAACGAGAGATTTAATATACCTCCAGAGCGGGAAATGAAATGAAACTAGAGTTATTAAGACTGTAAAATATATAATATTAAAATGTGAAATAAAATTAAGTGAGATTATTACATATATATATATATATATATATAGATGTTATAGAGCTGCTCTATACAGTGTGTTTTAAAAACTGTGGCTAAATGTTAAGGATAGGACAGGCATGCAGAAACGAGTCATTTTTGCAACGGAACATGGGGTCAGAAATGCAAAGGGGATTCGCTGCAGGGGGCTCTTTGTCAGTGAATTGAACAAAAGAAAAGGGTACACCAGATGAAATGTACAACACAGAATGAGTAGATTACAAATTTGCAGTATCGCCCAGTTTCATGAATAACAACATGTGAAGCATCTATCGCCTCAGGTCCTTTGAACACCTACTTTGAGTTTTGCAGAAGTTTGTTGATACTGCATCCTACATGCCATTATCGTATCTGTTACAACACATGTGACTTGTAGTGCTGTTATTCATGCAGTTGGGTTGTTGTGCTGTAGTAAATTTGTACTGGACTCAATATGCGATTTACATTTCATCTGGTGTATCCTTTTCTCTTACTCAACTCTTTGGCAAAGGACCCCATGTCCTATTACAAAAATGACTTGTTTCTGTATGCCTCATCTACCCTTAAAGTTTGGCCACATTTAAAAAAAAAAAAAACTCTCTTTTTTTTTTTTTTCTCTAGATTTTCTTCATATTTTAATTTGCACAATTACTATTAAGCATAAGAAGGGTTTGGTGAAGATTTTGTCATAGTTGATTTATTAGTTCATTTTTAAACGCTTTGATTTAAACTTGTTCCATGTTTGGAAAGATGGAATTTTGCAATCAATTTTTCACTGCCTTCCTGGTGTGCTAACATTTTCAGATTGTGTATTTTTGATAACAATACACTGTTTTAATATTTTCAGAACATATTTAACAATTTATTGAATAATTTAATTAAATGTTGATTCTCTGTCCCTCTGGACGGTAAATTTGAGGAAAATTTATTTCCAGATTCTATAATATTTATAACAATGAATTATAAATTACGTATTGAAGAGTAGCAAATAATTAAAAGTCGAAACAAATTCTGTGTCTTAGTAAAGTGTGTTCTAACACCGCCTGTTGGTGAATTTTTAGAAAAGCTGATATCGAGATTTCATAATATTTATAATAATGAATTATTAAAAAAATACTAAAAGTGAAAATTATTTATATTCATTAGTATGGAATTAATGAAGTGCCGAAAGCAGAAATCTTTTTTAAAAATTTTTTATACTTTTAGTTTTCAATTCATTGTTTCATGGATACTTGAAACCAAATTTCTTTACAAAATTCACTTCCATATAGTGCTTCTGATATGGAATCAAAATGTAATTAAATTAATCGATTAACTGATAATTAAATTCCAAAAATGTTGAATTAAATCGAAGACGTCTAGGAGCGAGACAAAAATGATTACTGAATTCTATCTTCACAAGTGTGAAATGAGTCGCCGTAAATAAAAATAAATCCTGTTTAAATGCATCATTACTGCAATTCCTCATTCAGTGTTCATTCGGATCCTATTTAAGACTACTTAATGGGGACTGCAAATTAGGGATGTAACGAATATTCGTTAATATGACCTAACCTAACCTAACGAATATTCGACAACTATTCAGTATTCGACGCTTTTGCCGAATAGTAAGCAGATATTCGGTTGAATATATTTAGGATAATAATTTTCTTTAATGTGCTTTTAAATACACATTTAATGAAGAATGTTGCAGAATTACATGTCAGTAAATTTATGATCAAAAAATTTCCTTAACATTTACCCAATTTTATGTTCCATAGATGTATTTATTAAAGTTACATATAATTTATCATTGTAAAGCCTGGAATTATTATGCAAGAACAATAATTTTTCAGCATTTTTGGGAGCGAATCTGTTTTGTTTGGTTTCATACACATATAATATCAACTAGGGATTTAGCAAATATTAAGTACGAGGCCTATTCGGCCCTTCCCCAATTATTCTGCCTGGCCAAATGCTAAACAGATATTCGACAGAATAAATTCAGGATAAAATGTTTTTAATAATTGTTTTAAGTATATTAAATAAAGAATATTGCAGAATTACATTCCGGTACATTTATTATAAAATAAAAATCTAGCATTTATCCAGTTTTAAGTTGCATAGTACATAAGTGCATTTAATAATGTTACATATCATTTATAGAAGTCTCTTCCATATGGTTTCATATATAATGACAGCTTCAGAAAATTAAACTGTCACTATATATTGTTTGCAGGTGCTGAAAGATATTTTTTTGCTAAATCAGGGTGCATACTCAAATTTGTAGAAAAAAAGTAAGCACTTTGTAAGCACCTTTAGGGGGAAAGTAAGAACTCTTTTTTTTTTCTTTTTTTTTTTTTTCTTTTTTCTTCTTCTTTTAACTTAACAGGATTTAAGAAATAAAATATACAGGAGAGAAATTGAGTGCCTATCCTATGGTCATGACTAAAATATATTCTCATTAACTTGTTACAGGAAAACATTTCTACATGCAGAAAAATGAACCAAAAATACTTATGCAACAAGATTTTGAGGTATAAAATTAGAATGCTAAATCATTAATTTCAATTACTTTTATACATAAAATAGTTCTTGCTCGGAAACTCATAACACCTTTTTAAAAATAACGAGTTTTTAAGCACCATGATAAAAAATAAGCACTTTATACAAACTTTGAATAAAAAGTAAGCAGTTTTTAAGCACTTGTCATGACCGTAGGCACCCTGTAAATATGTGAACACCCAGTGGCAGAATACTTTTCAACAGTCTGCAACGGAAGTTGGGTCTCTTAAAAATAGTCTACAGAATAGTGCGGGCCTATAAATATTTTGCTTTCTTTTTTTAAATACTTATATCAACTTACAACTATTAAAATACGACAAATATAAATTAAAAACCATATAACATCGTTATTATTTGTATAATATAATTTTATAAATTAATAAACAAAAACATAAGAAGATTAATCTTTTCTTTGGGAAGATAATTAATAATAATGAAGTATCAAGTTGTTTCAGAAGTAATATTAAGCATGCTATACAAATACCCATGCAGAAAATTATATTTGGGTACTTTTCCGTTTTAGACACACCACTTGGTGTCTTTCTGCTTTGGTGATTTTTTCGAAACATCACTAGCTCATGTAAATGAAATATTCTTCAATATGTTAGATGTTATTTAAAAATTTATGCCTCCTTTTTATTGTAAAAAAAAAAAAGTACGTCAAAGAATGTCTTTCTTGTATGTTTTTAATTTAAAATGCAATAAATAATTGCTTTTTTTATGAAACAAAAACTTTGAAACTTATTAGCACATTTATCTGATTTATCATTAATTTCTGCAGCAATTCTGTAACACTGGGACTGGGCGACTCGAGGGAATCCGGAATTTCACTGGTAATTTTGGTAGTGTCCGTCTGTTCTGAAATCATTTCTTCTTCCTCATTTCCCAAAAGATCGGGCTTAGAACGTTTAAAATTGGGGCAATCTTGCCTTGAACTCTGTTCCTCGTCTTGATCTATTTCAGAATTTTTTTTTTTCGCTCCCATTTTTAAAAAATGATTGAATTGCAGGCGTAGAGATCGATCGAAACTACGGAGGTTTATTTGCTGGTGTAAATAATGCTGCTTTAAGTTTTTTCGTAATAATGTAGCATCGTAATCAAAACAGCGAATTTTATCTATTTACGCATCCATCTTAAAGTAAAAATCCCGTGTTATTTCCAGAAACAAAAGCTCCATGCCAGAAACGTATCGGAATGAAACGCGTAGAAAACATTGGCCCAGACTAATACCGATATGAGACACTTAGTGTACTTCAAGGTCAAATCGCAGTCGCTAGGGGAGCCCATTCAGCATAGGGAAGAAAGAGGGGGAGGGAGGATGATTGCACAAGGGCTGGAGGATTCAATGTGCGTTATATAGTAATTGTTAAGTTCTTTTGCAAATGTGATTAATAACTTTGATCTTTTTCATGATTGGATTTATTTTATTAGCACATGATAAACTTTATTACAAAATAGTCTGCAGACACTATCCAAAATCTGCGACGTACAACGCAGCGTCGCGGTGATTCTGACACTGGGTGTGAACCTTGGAAATTTTTCGGATTTTTTTCCTCCAATTAAGTAGAAACATCATCCTACCTATTAGAGGTTCTTTATCAAAATAGGAGTTTACTTCTAGTAATTTTAATTTTATCCATTTCATTTTCTTCTGTGTTTGTCATTGTCATGTTCTGCAATGATGGCTCTTTTATTTCTTTGAAGTAATCCCGATATGAAGGGAGTTTCTCATTTCTTATTATTGAAATTAAGGTATTAAAATATTACAAATATATATTAAGATTTTAACAATAAAAACTTAATTTTATTTAATCTTGGAAAAATATTTCATTTACATTCAAAAGTGAAATGTTTTTAAAAATTTGGTACATCAGCCAAATCACTATTCGTTGCATCCCTACTGCAAATAATGCATTGCTAAGCTTTCCTTGTGCTCGAGTTGTCATTTGCGAATACCACAGCTTGACTGTTTGCTTGTGTTATGTGGTAGGTTGTGGTTCTAGTGGAAGATTCATTTGTTAGATTATTACACTTCGTGTGTGAATGAATTCAAATAAAAAAAAGTTTAAAAATTAAATCTTCTACTTACATGAAATATGCAGCAGTGCTAAAAATAATGAAACCTGCAGAGATGCGATTCCGAAGTCTCCCGACAGGACCGAGACAAGTAGTCGAAAATCGAAATGCGTCCAGACAGTGTATGTATTGCCTGTAGAATAGAATGCTGGAGACTCTCAAGGCCGAGCATCTGCCACAATCCTCCTACCTGCCGTGTGCATGGCAAAAGTTGAGACATGCAAAGCACGGATTTCCTTGACTTTTCACATCAGTGTAATCATTTATCAGTGAATCATAAAATAAATTTATTTGAAAAGTGTGTGTATTCATACTATATGGTGTACATGATTTTATGTTTTCTGCAATTAAAATAAGACACTATAAAATTTCTCAAACCTTCTACAATAATTTTATTCTAAGACTTCTTTTAATGTACAGTACAGTGTATAGCAAACATTTATAAAGTGCTGGTCAGGAAATATGAAAAATAAGTAGGTTTTAGTATAAAGTGGGTGTTTTAATGATATGGGTAGGGTAGGAAATGAGCATTTATAGAATTATGGGCAATCCGAATTTTTTTTATTTGCCTTGCCCTTCTGTCACCTTATGCTGTATAGTTGCATAGTATGTATAGTAAACAAATACAGCAATACTGCCTAGTGGTGAAACTATGAGGATGGATCACAAAAGTTTACAATGGTGATAAAAAAAATTTATTAACATTGGACAGAAAATTCAAAAGGTAATCAAGAGACCCACTTGTTGAACCCGGCTTGGCAGAAATCATGTCCTGTTCACTGAGCCAATTCTCGGCAGCTGTTCTCACATCACTCTCTGAAGAGAACCTTGTTCCAGATAAGTGTTCCTTCAATTTCAGAAAAAGGAAATAGTCACTGGCCATCTGACGCTAACGTTTCTAACATGTTGAGTGATGGAGTCGTCCTCCTGCATGATGTTAGTTTAATTAGCAGTTTTTCATGCTCAAAAAATGAAATCGTATCACAATGCTGTTGTGTTTTGTTTTTGTACTGAGTTAGCCTGATATTCTAAACTGCAACATGGGTGCAGATGCATTGCCTGGTAGATACATTGCTACACATGACAATACCCATACTGCTTGCAAAAGTTCAAGTCGGCACCCAATCTGGGTTCCAAACATTTATCTGGAACAAGGTTCTGTCCAGAGTGTGATGTGAAAACAGGTGTAAAGAACTGTCTCAATGGACAGGACATGATTTCTGCCAAGCTGGGTTAAACAAGTGGGTCCAGCGTTCAGGTAAGTGCCCAAATAGATTTGTTGATTATGTGAAAAAAAGGTTGGCAAGTATGCCTCCTAATTCCCTTTTGTATTTTCTGTCCAAATTTTTTTTTATAACAAAATGTGTAAATAATTTTTTACCACCTCTGTAAACTATTTTTTATGTATCCTCATACAAATTAAAGCATTGCTGAGGAAACTAAAAAGCAGAATATAGCAAGGCAGTTGACTGTAACTTTCTTTATCTGTGCCTAAATGCAACTTTTTTGTTTTGCAGAGCTGAAGATCCAGCCTTCCCTCAACTCCATCCTGATTCCACCCCATATCCGGGGGGTGGAGGAGGGGGGCTCGGGGGAGGAGCCTCAGCCCTGTGCCTCCTCCGCCACGGCGTGACCCGGGAGGTACGGAGCCTCTTCTCAGTCGTCCGCCGCATGCCGCCCCCTGTACATATGAGCATCGCGGCCCCAACCTGTTGGACCACCCCTCCCGCACGGAGGAGCATATGATTCGCCCAGTCGGCTGCGGTACAGTCCAACCTTCCGTCTCTCCTGCAAAGAGACGGCTGTACAGACAAGAGTAGTTGCCACAAGACTTTATTAATTAAATATATTTAAATGAAAACTGCAAATCTTCAACTGTTATTATATCTCCACTCGCACGTCGTTTCCACGAGACAAACATTCATCGAAAAAATTTTCTTTTTATGGTAGAATTTCTTTCAAAACAGCAAAGTTCATCGTTCCCAAGTGATGTTGTCTCTTCCTCTTTTTTTTTTATTGAGACATTTTTGTGTGGATGAATGAGATGTAGTCATGTTAGATAATAAAATTGCACAGACTGACTGACTTTCTCTATCGATGAAGCAGTTTTTTTTTTTCGATGATGGACTCGGAGCATCGATTTGCCGTGTTGTTTTGATTTTTTTGTTTTAGATTATATGCTGTTTTTGATCTTCGAAATAAAACTTTAGTTAAATTACTCTTTTGTGGAGTGATTTATTTCACATACGACAACTTCACTTAGACTTGATGGTCTTTAACCCTCTGCGTACGACTTGATTTTGATCCATTCCAGTTCTGAAATAGGGGCAATTTTAACGGGATTTAACTGAATTACGGATTTTGTATCCTGTGGAAATCGCAGGAGCTGTACATGGAGGGTTAATCTTCCACTTTTTGCTGCAATTGAAAGGTTAGTGACATAACAATTGTATTGCGCCTAACATACATAGATTTACCAGGAATTATGAATTAATACTTTAATTAATAATTTTAACTTATTCCATTATAGTAACTGTAAGAGAAAAAAAATGCATGGAAAAAACACAAACACTGGTTTGACATGATTTTTCTTATAACTATTTACTGTATAAGTCTACTGGTTAATTCACTTTCGCACATCATTAATCAGACAGCAGGGGGCAGAGTACTTGAAGTGTTGAGGGAGCCAAATAAGTCGTCTATAGTTGAAGAGGCCCAAGTGATTCTGAAAGAACCATCTGTTTCTCCTACACACAATCTTTACTCTGCATCAGTTTCAAAATTTCAAGGACATGGCTGTTAAAATTTTGTTTATTTCAGTAACATGGTCTATAAGGCCTTTGAACCCGGGAATGTTCTTAGAGATAAGGTGGGGGGGGATCCGCTTATCGTTTTCTCCGACGTGGTGCAGCTGCTTCACTGGCCACGCACACAGTTTCCTGCTTTCGACCATTTTCGCGGACACAAGCCTGGCTTGCCTTTTTGTTTACGTTATTTAGTCCAGTGCTTGCTGAAGTTTTACCTAATTGAATCAATCAGGATATAAGTAATACTCGTGATTGATTTGGGGCATCCCCTACAGTGGGCCATTACAGTTAGTGCATTTCACAACACGATCCTCTTCGCCATTACAGCTGCACAGGGGGGATTTAATTAACATCCTTTTGAATTCTGAAGCCAGGTTTTGGCAATTAAAGCATTGATTAACCTGCTTTTCAGTATAATTTTCTACCCTCATTATTAGGTAGAAAAGACTATCAAATTTGTATATTCACAGTCCAGAGGAGGTGAATTTGAAATGTCAGTAATGGCTCTCTCATTTTGTATTTCCCAAGTTGGTGGACTTAATCAAAACAAAAGCCTCTTAATTTTGATTCATTTTAATCTTGTCAAGGTCGATATTGACCAGAAAACCCTTGATCAGTACCCTTCACACTGGTTTTATCGTCAGCCATTTCGGCATAAAGTTTTACTAAGTCACCAGCAAATGTTGTCTTAACTTTAACATTTTTAACAATATTCAGTTTTTTAAGAATTTCCGTATACTCCTTAGTCCGTTTAAGCACACTGATGAGATCCTACTAGTAACAGCAGGGTTGTTTCCTCAGAATTGAGTTTACCTAACAGATTGAATCTATTGGGAATCGGAACACTAACTTTTGTCACAATCTTTTCATTTGGTACAGTTTTCATCAATAATTCCCTCCCACGCTTCAGTTTGGGAGCCTCAATTCCATCACTACTTTTGGCTCCATTTACCTTAATAATTTTTAGTATCATTATCCTCTCCGTCAGGAGTAGCATTTAGTTTAAGCGTATTAATTCGTGTATTGATCAAACATGGATTGTTGGTTGCTATCGCAAAATACATGTCAAAATTGGGCAATTGGCCAGTAGACTTAATTGCATTAGAATTGGCTAAGTCACAGGGAACCTTAAGGGCATTTTCCTTATCAGAATTTTTCACACAACATGCATTACTTTCCTCGGCTAATACATCTCTACTTGCATTATTTAATTCATGCATCACAATATTTTTATCAACAGTATCGTTTAAGAATGCATTACCATCATCAATAACAATACAACTGTTTTCATTAGGAAATGAAATCACCTCAATATCACAATCTACATCAAGTTCAAGCATGTTTAAGACCCAGTCAAGATTATCGCCAATAAGTCGAGCAGCATGTTTACATGATCAAAAATATCTTTAAATTTAATAAAATTACCTAAAGATAGGCGCAATACAAATTCATGCCACTTACCCCTTTGTAGTGGTAAGTCTTTACGCAGGGCGTCTTGGATGGATTCAATCTCGTCTGTCGCCTTTCTCAGCTCTTGATCCGTAAGAGCATTGAAGCAGGCAGTAATGGAGGATTCAGTCCGGATAATTTCCTGCAGCAACTGCCCATGTTTCACTTTAATATTTATCTCTTCATTTAGTACGTGAACTGCAAGCATACACACGGGGTCTTTTTGACCGCACCATTTCTCTTTTCCTAAAAAGAATTCTAGGAATTTCTCAAAAAATGGTTTAGGGTCAGATGCACCCAGTGTGCTCTAAATTCATTTTACATTATGGCTGTGAGAGAAAATGTAAATTGTTTTTTTTTTAATAGTTAGAAAATTTTTATGCTGTAAAAATTATATATGTCATGTATATGTTTTATATGAATGGAATGAGTAAAAAAAATGAAGATAAATGGAAAGTTCTTTTTATTCTTGTTGAAAATTGCATTTGCTTTTGAAATTCAACATATTTCAACAAAAAATTACTAATATAATAGCTCAGATCCTCCAGTAACGCTCCGACGTCACCAACAATAAAACTCGCACCATAGCACTGCGAAATGTTAAACAGTATTATTTCATTGTTAGAGAACCTAGATTTCAGTAATTTTAAATTTAAAAGAGTAATTGTCATTCTAATTTCGAATTTAATAGCTCTAAAATGGTAAAATAAAATTTTCTATCGATTGACATAAAATTTATCTCGCTATGATCAATAGTTCCCGAGAAATTTTAAATTATATTAATGCTATATTTCAAATTAATTTCCGCTTTTACTAGAAAGTAGTAAATTATGTCAGTAGTATATCATGCGCGATATAGTTTGGACGCGAAATTGTATCTGAATGCAGTCGTGGCGATGCTGTTTCTTGCCAAGAATTAAATTAGCCACCAGTGACGTGAATCTACCATTCGTTCTCAACCGGCGCCAGTTCCCGGTAATTCCAGCTTACACGATGACTATCAACAAATTGCAGGAGCAAACTTTCGATCATGTTGGAATTTACCTCGATGAGCCTGTCTTTTCACATGGACAGCTCGCATGTTGCACTTTCAAGGTCTAGGATTCCCAATCACGTTAAAATTTACACAAAGACATCTGAAGTACAAGGAAGATTATTAAACAACAAAAAATACTTCACACTGAATGTTGTTTACCAAGAGGTTTTTTGAATAAAGAAATATTTAAATAATATGCAAATAAAAAAATATTTCCTGTCATAAAAGATATGTTTATTTTGTTTTCAATCAATGTTAAACATTTCTCTCGCATATATATCTATTTAAACACGACAAATTTGAAGGGAAATCTCTCGAATAAAGAGGCAATTTGCACCCGTCAAACCATGATGGGCATTTTTCTAGTATTCATATATTAACACTTTCGAGTTCATTGGTTTCGCAATGAAATCATACATTGAGCATTTTTTTACTGTGCATGGGAGAAACATAGTATAATTTTTCTTTCATAACTTAAGAGCCAGATATATAGGCCAACTTACGTAAAAATTCCAGTTCAATACCATTAGTACTCAAAGATATTGGCATTGCAAGAGCTAAATTGCTTTTGCTCTCTATTAGAAACAAAATGATGAGGGTTCTAGCACAAATGGATAATTTTTAAATTGAATCTTCAAAAGTAATATTGAATTTTATAAAGGTTGAATATCCTGAATACTCATAAATTCAATGCATAATTTAAAATGCATTTCGATGATAACTTATTCGGAGGGAAAATACCCCATTACCATTCATTGGCTTCACTGTGAAACCACCAATTTCTTGAAAATAAAAAATGCTAAACTTTTTTTCCTTTACATATTTATGATCAGCTACATGTCTAATACTCATTTTTGAATAAATTTAGTTATTTTCAAAACGAATCATGTAGTGAACTAGAAAGGGTTAATGTATCTTTGTTTGTTTGTTTGAAAAGCTAATAAAGTAAAGAGTAATCGTCTAAAATTTGGGATGCAAAATGATCCTGCATGTGTACTGGAATGTTAACATGTTGAGTGAGCATAATCAATTTGTTTATTGATAAGAACACAAGTGACCTTTTCAGATGTAAAAATTTATTTTATTTTATGCTTAGTTTATCATAAATTAAAATTGGATTCATGTACTAATTTTTTGACAATGCACATTTTTAATATTGAAATGATGCAACTCAATACAATACAGACTAATATATTAATATATAAAATTATATACATCTTTTTTACACATAAATACAAAAAGTACTATTAGCTTTGAGACTTAATCAGTAACAAATATTTAAATTAGCACAATTTAATGAAAAAAAGCAAATCATAATATTGACTTGGAAAGCAGCTCAATTGTTTTCATAAAAAAAAGTTCTTAATAGAGCTTCGGTAATTATCAAAATAGCCATTCGTTGATGGAGTTAAATGCATGGATGGTAGTATTTGTAAATATGTACGGACATAAAAATTTCATACTTTGCACGTAATGTAAATATATTAGTTAATGAACACCAAAATTCTAAAAATATTCAATTCCAATATTATTAATTTTCACACAGTGTTTAGTGTCATAACCATTTTCTTTACAAAAAGGAAATAGTTCACAACTTTTGACATACTCAATTTCCTGACAAATGAAAATAAAATAGGATACAGACAGTTTATTATATTTTATCCAAGACTATTTATCGATTCAAGTACGAGTATAAAAATTAATGTGAAATCATATGTAGAATTCATTATTCATTTCACCTAGCATGTGATATAAATATTTTCAACCTGACACTTTTGTTCCTTTATTACCATACAAAGTTCAATCACGTTCCCACGCCTAATTTATGGCCAGGGGTTGTTCAAAATTTTATCCGTACTGCCTTTGCTTGTGGGACAGTTGGGAACAATAATTCCACTGAGAGAAAACTGTTAGGCAGCCTCATGATACATTAAACCTAAATAATGGAACTAAATATGAAAAAAAAATATATTAACAAAAGCTTGGTTCCTCAGAGAAAACTTCTACTACCATGACTATACATCAAATTACGGCTTATGAAATAGTTTTGCTATGTCTTTGCCAAATTTGAGAATGCTTCAAATACCTTTGTTTCAAATTCCCAAGACTGTCCGAGGCCAAATTAAGAAAAGGGAATATTTTGTAGGTCATAACATACAAAAAATTTTGCTTGGTGTTTCAATTGCAGACGCTATGTTATTATGAAAGTGAAAAGCAAGCATGGGAGTCATTCAAGGATGTAGAGAAAAGATTATTGGGAAATACCAAGGATTTGAATACTAAATGTGTAGTAAAACGGATGTTGGCAGCATTCAAGGCTACAAGTTGAGCTTGAAAGTTCACATTCTGCATTCTCATGGAGAGTATTCAGACGTGACTGCAATATCATTTCAAAAATCCAGAAAAATAAAAAGGTGCAAAAATTTGACATAACTTCTGCTAATTTAGGATATTGACACATTGTTGACCGAGTTTTTTTGCAGAAACCGATACGTGCGTCTGGAGATTTTTCCTAAAAGTGAACAAAAAAGAATCTACATATGATGGAACATAAGAAACTTGAATTTACGACGTCTTTCCACAAACCGAGAGTGTCTCAATAATATATTTACCACTAGAATTGCTGTAAAAAGTGCATTAGCACACCATTTCATAAACAACTGAAAATATAACGAAATCAAATGATAAACAAACAATAACCACAATTAAAATGTATAATACTCAGTCAATTAGGTTCAGTTATCGAAAGACGTCGTGTGACATTCCCGGTCAACAATGTATGGTTATGAAAAGATGTCATATGTTCCCAGTCAACAACTTACGGTTAACAAAAGGCGTCATACCACGTTTCCGGTCAATAATGTGTTCATGAGATACATATCTCCAGATGTATAACAACATATTCTGCAACAATTCCATCAATCAAACAAACAGCAATAATTAGTCAAAAAAATGTCACCATTTTCTGAAGTTATGCACCTACCTGGCTCCTTAACATTTTGATAATTGATGTTAAAAAATATTTTAATCCAAGAAATGAAGCTTCTATATATTTTTTTATTCACAACTGAAAGTTTAGTGCCATCAGACATTTTGATGTGGACACTACGTTTTTTTTTCTTTTCTTTCTACTTATCTCTTCAAGCATTAGATTAGAACTTTTAGTTAGCCTATTAGTAGGCATTGAAGATGCATAACTGCAAATAATGTGCATGGATAAATAATAAAATATCCCTAAATTCTTTCCCAACAGGATCTTGGGAAAGATTTCGTATGAAAAATGTCAGATGTATTCTTGTTAATGAGAAAAAGTAGCAATATTCACAGATGTTCTGCATTCAATTGTAATATTACCTATGTAATTAATCTCTGAATGATATTTTTACCCATCTAAACAAACCTCGGAAATTCTCTAATTTAGAATGTAAAATATCTGGATCACCCTGAGTATTTTCCTTACAACTTTAGCGAGGAGCCAGTTCCACCCAGATATAAGTGACACAAAAAAATGTTACCAAAGAAGATGGGATGTTATAAGATGGCAGACTACTGCCGTATGCTTACGCAGAATGCCAATGAAGAAAACATAGTAGAAGAAGCATTTAAGAGAAGAAAAACATTTTCCACAAGCAAAGGCAATGAATACTGGTCACCAGCTGAAATTATGACTTAAAGTGTAATGTTAAAAGTTTTTTTGTATTTGGTAATTTTTTTATCAAAATAGAATTGCCCTTTCTAATTCACCTGCACATTATTTAATAAAATTCTAACCCCAAGTTGAAAGAAAACTTATGTGATGAAGGAAAAATGGGGTCATTTTTGGTTTCAGCTTGACAAAAAACAACCAAAATATCTCACACGGGTATATTTTAAACATTTAAGAAATGCCCCTATTCTTTTAAACCATGAACTGAACGCAGTCATCCAAAAGAAAAATGGCTCTAATACGTGGAATCCACTCAATAGAATGAGTTGAGAGACATTCAGGATAACACAAACATTATTTCCAATTAAATATAATCTTAATGCATTTAAAAGGAATTAAATATATTTTAACTGAATTTAATTATAAAAATCAACAGCATTCTGCATAACAAAACGAAAGCTGTTTCAGTTCATGGAGCTCTTTGTACAGAAAAATGCATCACATTATTATCCACTCGTCACTTTCTCCATATATCAACTTGATGAAGTGGCCTATTCTTGCATACGAGTCAAACACATGGCATGATGGTAAGGAAAAGTGCAGTCAATAGGATGGAACAGAAATAATACATAGGTCAGTCAAAAAAAGTAATGCAGGATCCGATATAACTTGGTAATAACATGCACTCAAGAAATGAAATGAGGTACCAATCCGTTACCACCTCACCTTTACCTAACTTATCTTTACCTTGCATAATCAACATAATATCCTACTATGCCAACATACAGCAAACGAATTCCTCTAGGCCTAGGATCAGTAACCCGCCTCTTTTAATATATAATTGTAACTCTTTGAAGTCAGTAAAAATTATTAGTATAGCAAAATAAAGTATCAAATTTAAGTAAAAAACAAATCCTAATGACATTTCATGAATCATATTCGTACAACATAAACCGAGTTCAAAATTTGTGAATCTTAAAAGTAAATTCAAAAATTTAGAGAGGCAAAAATCTACTTTTTCTGCACTAAGACAGAAAATATTAAATGGCAAGATCAAATCGCTTTTGGTACTTGAAATAGTTTGTCTGGTATTTATGTTTAATTAAAAACTTATCCATTTGGACTTCTGTAGATTTTCGAATCAAACAGACGTTACTGAACATGGAACTTTATTAAATCTCAACCAAGAAATCAGCTGAACAGTGAGAGTCTGCCGTCTTGTTTGAAAATGAGAGTATTGAGCAAAATTTTGAGAAATTTTATTGAGAAATTTGGAAACTGAAATCTCACTAGAAACTATATATTGCTGTCATTTATGTATATTTTAATTTCATTTTTCATACAAGTGACATAAATATATGTATTGTAAAATATTTGAAATCCCAGCATGCCGTTTGATGAAAGAAAAATTATATTTAATTGTAAGTATGTTGAGAAAACATTTTTTTTTTTTCTTCCTCTAATAAAAGATAGAAAATTGAGATAGGCGGTGTTGCTCGTTAAGTGACAAAATGGATCATATTGCCGTTGTTCAAGCAGAAGTCACGAAGTCCACAAAAATCTTTTGACGGATTACTGCAGTCAAGTAGAATTTTCAATTCATTATTTCGTGATAGACATCAGTAAATAAACCGTTGGAGCTAGAAACCTATAAAATAATTTTTATTATTTATCATAACTACTCAAAAATAATTAAGTTTAAAATGAACACATCTCGAAACTACAGTTTTGGACTTAGTGACTTCTGCCTGAACGACGACAATACATTGGGTGGCATTACAATAGGACTTCAATCTACAAAATTTCATTCTTCTAGTGCTTACCATTACCAAGCAGACAATTCGAGAATCCTTTATGCCAATCAAATTTTGTGAAAATTTCGTCTTGGACTATTTTGATTATGTGGAAAAGTAAGACGAC
Source organism: Araneus ventricosus (assembly GCA_013235015.1). Taxonomy (NCBI): domain Eukaryota; kingdom Metazoa; phylum Arthropoda; class Arachnida; order Araneae; family Araneidae; genus Araneus; species Araneus ventricosus. Next base: position 24,683 of record BGPR01019196.1, read on the forward strand.
TCCAAAATGATGCATAACAAAATAATAACAATGATATATATATATATAAAAAAAAAAAGAATCTTCGACGAACTACTGAATATTTGGTTAAACTTCAAAAGAACGGCTCCTAAGGCAGGCACAGAGCGTAATGTATATTTTTCACTTACTCGAGAGCTCATACAAAAAAAAAGAATATCAGTTCTTTGTCTCAGGAAATTCGTAGTTACATACTAAATGCGTAATCACATTTCACAATGAATTCGTACCTGAAACAATAAGCATGTAGACACACACAGACACTGAGCTATTTACACTTTAAAAAGCCCTTCTTCTCTGTCCTTGGGCCCCTCCCCATCCGAAGGGAGAGGCTGGTGTTGAGCTACAAAGATAAAGAGCAGGTTCCTTTGGAAAATTACAATTAATAGGCCTGCAAGGAAAGAAAAGGAGAAACCATTAGAAACAAATTGAGACGGGTCTCTGACAAGCCTTAAGAGCACATAAAAGCATTTTCACACAGGAAACATCACAATAGGTAGGTCAAGAATAACAAAACATTTTTACAGGCAGTTAAAGTGCCAACCTGTATATTTTATCCTAACCATCATTGGCAACCAGCTTGTTTGCCAGGAAATCTTTTAGGCTTAATTAACTCGATTCTCTCATCAAAGAACGAAGATGGTCTTATAATAAAGGTAAAAGATGAAATTACACTGACAATTATAATTCTGGAAAATATTTAATACATTGCACAAAAACTATGCACTTTTGTTTATTGACATAATCTTCATAAATGTCGAGACATTTTTCCCAGCGTGACACCCGTTTGAACATCACTTCATGGTACTGTTGTTTGTCAAGTTGCTTGAAGTATTCCAGAATGGTTTTATTTATTTATTAATTTTATTTTTTTTAAATTTATTTATTTATTTTTGTAAATCCTCCTGATACGCAAATCCTTTTCCCACCAAAAATTGCACAGTGGTGCAAGACCCCATACGTCAAAGCAAACCAAAGCATGACTGGAACAACGGAAATGGGAGGTCCTGCAACATCCACCCTACAGTCCAGATTTAGCCCTCTCGGATTTTTATTTATTCGGACCTTTAAAGAAATTTTCTGAGGGAAGATGCTTTGAGGATCAGAAGGATTTGCAAAACACCGTTCTAGAATACAATACGAAAAATTACTTTCAAACATTTATGTTGTACTTAACTGGCACATTTCATTTATAAGATCTTCGGAAATTTTATTTATACCTAGTTATTCATTGAATTTTGAATATTCGGGATTAACTTTTGAACAATTTACTTCTGTCTTTTTTCATTTACATTTCATTTATGATGGAGGAGGTCCTGCACAATCTTCATCCAAATCCATATATTCATTGATTTATCTGAAATTTCAAATCAGCCGTACTTGCTATATCAGATACTGCAGGCATAGCTGTATATTCATCATCTAAATCTTCATCAGTTTACTCGTCAACATCCGGCAGAATAGCAATAATATCTACTTCAATTTATTCTGAAAACAAATATTTTCGAGCTTATGAAGGTTGAAACTCATGGTTTTTACATTATATTTTCCTAAAAAAAAGATAAAATATGAATATTGGTTTTAAAAAACGTTGGACGAATTTTTAATTCATTGTGCACAAAGTACAAAAAAATGACCAATTCTAAAAATTGGAATAAAAGTTGAGGACAGAACTATGGGACATCATTTTTGAAAAAAAAAAAATTTAAAAATTACAAAATAATTTACTAACATATGTTAACTTAGTACTCTAAAATAAAATATTATAATGGACATAATTAATCACCTTGACTTTAGTTGATGCAGCTGCACGAAAACCAAATGCATCTAAAAGGCTTGAAAAATCGCAAAACGACGCTGTAAATCACGAAATTTTAAACAATAGCAGCTGCATGGAAATTTGCAGGAATGTTCATCATAACACCATCTATCTTTATTGAAAGAAAAAAAACTTTCGAAGGTATCGAAAAAATTCTACACACTGTTTTATTCACTGTCCTCAAATGAGGTCATTGGAGGTTAATGGGTTAATCTTCCTTCAGTACTGTGTATCAAATTTTAACAAGATAATACAATCCGCAAGTTGTGTTGCGCATGATGCAAAGAGTTGTCCAAAATGCTCAATAGGGCAAACTGTTTGGAAACAGATGTAGCAAATTTAAAACATAGTTACTTCTTGGGGAGTATGGTCACTAAGAAAGGATCATTCAAACTTTTAATTATATTTTTATTTAAAATTAATTGAAATACAAATGTTTTTCCTTAATAACTTTGAAGTATTCTATCGGACAAAAACCAATTTTCAGGGATGAGATTGGCAAAAAAGCAAAAAGACTGAAATCATACGCGAGCAAAAAATCTGTACCGTAATTTAAATGTGAAAGAAGTAAAACATCAAAACATGCAACATGATGAAAATATTACACTATAATAATCAATAACTTAATTATTTATAATTCAGTATGTATAAATAAGAAAAATAATATTAAATTGTTATTAAATCATTCACATTAAAAGTTAAGAAACAAGTTTAACACATCATCAAGGGCATCAGAAAATACAAAATTAGAAATTAAAACATATTTACCACCTGTACATCATTGAGATGCAATATACACCCAACAGAAGTCTGAGAAGAATGATATTTAATAGCCTTTTGATAAAAGTTAGCTCAAAAAATAAATAAAAATAAGGACAAATGATTTCTTTTGCTTCATGCAATTGTGTAAAGTATATTAGCTCTTTATAAATTATAATAATGTATCATATACTGGTTTCTGTTTTATTTCTTTTATTTTTATACATTTTTGCAAAAGTAACAGCACAATGATTTTGCACCTTATAAAGTGAGAGGGGGTCGAGAAATTGTACAGTTACAATGACAGATTCATTTAGCATTACTGTTAATTAAAACCCTTTGAAACATTTCCTTAATTGTTAAAGAAGTGTTTTTCTTTCATTTTTTCATTTGTGTGGCTTTTGTTGGTACCAGATCTCCATTAACACGCTTCACCCCTTGTTTTGGAGGGCTCCTACCTTTGACAGATTTTTTCTTCAATAAAGAACGTGTTTGCATCCTCTGCAAGTTTATTTTCAATAAAGGCTTAAGTTTTTGCAGTTTTCAGTAGTATCTGCCTGTTTAATTACTGGCATAGTTGTCGGGACTACATTATCCTTAGAATGCCTAGGTAAATCATCTGTTTTATTTTTTATTTTGAGAAGATTTTTTTAATGTTTTATTCTCTGCGTTTTTGCTGCATTTGCACACAACTTTTTAGCTGCCTCTTTTGACAGGAGTTTCTTTTTTTTATGTAGTTTATTTATTTGTTTTTGTTCAGTTTTTTTATTTCTTCATCTTGGTATGCCCTACAAGATGACCTTAAGTTTTCAACTAATTTTTTTCAACATGTTCATGCAAAAAAATCTTTTTTTTTTTTTTTTTGCAAAATATGCCACAAAGGTTTTGTTTTCTGCAGAAAGGCGGTACTTAATACTTTGAATGGCACTGAATGTTGGAATGTTCATCCTTGTAGAGCTTGCAGATAAAATGTTGATTCGTCAGTAGAAGATGAATCAGCTAGTCTCCTAGCCGGTGGAGTTAAGCCGCACTATTCAGCATATTTTCCCAGAATTTTCTTTCGAAAACGTAAGATATGAAAGTTTCTTTTCTTTGTGTAAAAGCGGAATTTTCAGAAGAAAAAGCAAATTTTTGCAGGGGGAAAAAATCGAAAATCCGAGAGAGACAACGCCAAAAAAAAAAACAAAAAAAAAAAACGGAATTTTGAGAGGGGGGGAAAAAAAGATTTTTTTAAAAAGACGGAATTTCTCCAAAATAACAAAAAAGCGGAAATCAGCAAAAAAGCGGAAGAACCTCATCCCTGAATTTTACATCACTCTAAAGTTTTAAAAATTAGCTTTTCAACAACACCAATTTTTTCATCAATTTTAATAAATTCTTCAAAATAAGTTTTAAATAAACTTTGTAATAATGCTCTTCCTTTCTATAACTACATGGAACAAAACAACAAGATTGTGAATAATCAATATGAATACAGTGGAACCTCGCTTAACAAGCACCTCTCGTAACGAGTGACAAGGAGAGGGGAAGTCCCAGATTGTGGGCCTACCATATCAGTCCGTGTTTAGCACTCCCTCCACTAGCATCTTAGTGTTGCTTGTGATCATACATTTTTCCAAACTTTTGTTTAGATGCATTATTGGAGCGACCAACTGAGCCATCACGAGATCAATCTTACCCTTAGACAGTTTGGGAAATATCAATTTCACATCTTTGCCTGTCTCAAGATGATCGAAAATATACATGGGAAGCAGTTACCAAAGGAACCCTCACTTCTGCTTGGAAGAAGCTTTGGCCAGAAAGCGTTGTCGAATGTGACTTTGAAGGGTTTGAGACAGTACTTGTAAAGCCTTTAATCAACGAGATTGTGTCTTTGGCCAAGATCATGGAACTGGAGCTGAATAACAATGATATCGATGAGCTTGTGGAAGAGCACAGCCAAGAGCTGACCAACAAAGAGTTTACGGAGTTGCATTGTGTTTCACAGCAAGACGTTGTGTAGGAGAGTTAGTCAGAGGAAGAGAAGGTAACAGCAAAGGAAGGGTCTTCTGGTGCAATAAGAGAAATGTTGAAAGCATGGAAAATTGTTGCATCGCACATTGAGAAGCATCACCTTAACAAGGCAGTCGCTTAGGCACACTAAAATTTATTTAATATTAATGCTTTCGCAATTTCATCAAATTTTGAAGCATCAGAAAAAGCAAATATCTCTAGACTGCTTTCTAAAAAAAAAAAAGGAAAGGTATGTATCATAAATAATAAAGTAATTATTTCGATTATTTTTTCCTGCAAACCGAATTCACATTCCAAGTTGGTTCATTCCGCGATAGAAGAAAAGACGAAGATGATTCAAGCTGCTTAACAATGTTATATATAATTTTCTTTAAATAAATGTTATA
>BGPR01019197.1:0-14293 GCA_013235015.1 Araneus ventricosus
CAAAGCTGTAAAGTTGCTTCCCTGACATGTCAATTTTGGTAAAAAAAGTTTGGCGACTATGGAGACAAAGGGAATCTTCTAGAAAAATCCTGAACTGTGGACCTACTTCTACTGGGGACCAGAAATGTCACGAACCTTCTAGAGATTACGTCACTTCCTGTTAAAAAAGCATAAAAGCAAGCTCTCAAACCAAGAGGAGTCAGTTGAAGTTTGGACAGCAATCAATCCGGTGAACTAAGAGAGCGCTATTGAAAGTGCTGCGACTGAGATTCATTGGCGACCTCTGCTGTTGATTTATGCAAGTGCTGTTCCGTTTTGCTACGCTAGTGTGTTGCTGAAACTTCGGGGAATAAAGAGAGGTTTATTTTTTTATTATCTTTCTTGTTAATCTGCTTTCACCTACACCCCCAGACGATTTTTGTAACATTATTATTATTATTACTCAAGCAAAATTGAAATAGTTCACAAGATAGGAGGGAGGCGGGAGGAGCAAAATCTCAGGGGTCCACAAACCCGACATAAGAAAATGTTCCGTATTTTTCTTATTTCGAAGATTATTTTCATCCATGGCAAACGGGACCCGGTATGAATTGAACCGTATTTGTGCATTTAATTTTTTCTGAATTCTCACTTTATGAAACGAAATTAGTAGTAGACGAGAGATTTGCTAGAAGTCAGATTTTCCCAACAATAATACATGAGGTGACTGGGCAACAAGAAAAAGCTTATTCGTTCTACAGTCGTAATTCGAGAGGGGGTGGAGCGTATGTCTGCTCTTTGCCCCGGAACTTGGCTCGGCTCTTCGTGGTCCTGATAGTTCATTTGAGGTTTTTTCGACTAGAAACGCTGCCAAAATTCAGCTATGAACGTAAAGTCTAAGATCCCCCTGGACATGGTGGGGGTCTGTTGGACGGGAAGCTTGATGCCAGCCTTTTGAATTAAATTTTCCTTCGGGCTGACCACCCGTGTCCCCTTTTTTGTATGGTTCCTTAAAATATCTTTTTCCTATTCCCATTTCTATTATGTCTTTTTTATTTCCTCCCTTTTTTATTTTTTATTTTTAACTTTTTTTAAGTAAGCACTGTTTCTCTCCCTCCTACCTGTACCTGACCAATTAGTCAAAGGGAAGAGCCTCGTTTAGATGACTCAGCCCGGCGGGGCGGCGAGTGTGCCCTGGTTGCTGCTATTGGTCAAATTTTTTTCCAGTCCCGCCCATTCAACCGGTTAGACCAGCTGCGGAGGTGAGCGGTTGGCGTTCCCGTAAAGTCTTTTTTCGTTCAAAATAACGTTTTCATACACAGTTTTCCTCTTTTTCGGTTTTCACAGAGCGTCTCAATTTTGCACTACTGTCTTTCCGCCAAGAAAACTATCGCCGCCATGTTGTCTGGTTTACGGCGGTCGCTATAGAAACAGGTTATCGTAGGAAGAATCCATTTCTGGCAGGTAGACGTTCATTCAAATGTGTTCCGCGTGCTAGTGAAATTCTGTTTCATTTGGTACCGTAAAATCGTCTCCAGGGCCTTCGCCTTACGCAAACTTTAATTACAAAAACCCTGTATAAAAAATATTGACTAGATTTCCTTTTTAAAGTGTTGGATCTGGTCCTCGACTTTTGAACACGGGTGACTAAGATGAATCAGCAGAAAGAAAGAAAATATCTTTTACCTTCGACCCTATTTAGTATCAGCCGTCTACGGCAACCAGCTTTTTCGCATTAAATACTGATTTTGTTTAGTTTCAATATAATCTAGTATGTTCAGAGAACCATGAATATCAAATTATACGAACGTAGTTTTAAGCTTCGAATTATGTTAGACATTTAAGACGCGGTAATTTAGCAGCGTTGCAATTGTTCTGTTCATAGTATATATGAACGTCCCTAATGGAGTCAAGTATCTGCCCGCTTCATCTAGCATCAAATTGCGAGTTGTTGACAATAACTTCACTTTCTTATTCCTTCCCAAAATATGTATGCCCTTGATTCCAATATTAAAATGCAGAGGCGTGTTTGACATCACAACAGCATGAAACAAGTTGATAAAAAAAATGAAAGATTTTCAGTTTAACGTTTATTTTTGCGTCCCCCCCCCTTCTGACAGCTCTTCGATCTCGCCACCCTCTCTGGTTCGAGCCTATTTGTATGTCCGTAAGGAGTGGCCAAATTGCCCGTTATTGATTCTTCTTTTTTCTTCCCATTAGGTTTCCTCTCTCCAGTGACAGGCCATTCCTGGCCGGCACTCCGAATATCAAGTTCGTGATGGGCAGAGAAGCCAGCGGCCGATTTTCGTCCAGGGGGCCCCTCAAGAGCGGGCCCCTCAGGAAGCGCGTCTTCAGAGACGGACCGACCCGGTTCCATTCGTCCCACACCCTCAGAGATCGAGTCTTCTACCTCAGCGGAGCTGGTGACGTCCCCGCATACGACTTCTCGTCCGTCTACGGCCCCCCTGCGTCCCTCCTGTACGACGGCGGCGACGTCCCTCTTTTCCTGGACGGTGCGGGGCCGGAGGAGGACGTTTTAGTCTTCGAGAATAAATAAGCCTGCAGACTTCAATATGTCCTCCTGTTTGTTCCTAATTCATATCAACAGCTCGCGTGCAACCAATGCCTGAACCATACGAAATCCGATCTATCTCTTGCTGCTGAGGTGTATAATCCTGTCACTTCATAGAATACCTACTTATTTCATGAGTATGTAATGAAACTTTCTGGTAGGTAATAAATTAATAATTCCAGACTTAAACTAGTTATTCTATAAATTGACTAATGAAACACAGTTAGACTGCAAAATTATCAACTCCTATTTGTTCCTAATTCATATGAACAGCTCGCATACAATCAATCCATAAACCATATCGAAATCCAATATATCTCTTACTGACAAGCAAAGAATAGTGCCGCACGATCAATGACTTTTTTTTTGACGGGAAAACATTTTCCGTGGCTCGTTACAGTGATGGCCTGGTCGGACTTTCGCGTGATGCAAAATACCGTCAGATTTGAATCGCGAACTACGAGACCAATAACGCGAAAAGAAGGGTTCAATCTCCGACAACGATAGCTCACATCTGTGGGGCGATGTTGGTCGCATTAGTATTTGTTTCGGCTTCAGACGCTGTGTCGTACCGCGTGAAGTGCATGCAAGCGTGATTTGCTGTAAGAATGAGCTTTATGGGGTTGATGTCATGTAAAGCGGGAAACGCACGAAGCTAGAATATTGATTATGGTGTCATTTAGTATTTGAGAGTATTACGCTGACCCAAAGTGGGGACCATAAAAAATATCTATCAGAATATAAGTAAAATCGGCATTAAATTGAAAATTTTCAACCCGCATGTTTTTTGATTATAACGTGCATATTTTCTTCGAATTGTACGAAACTTACAGAATACTTGAATAGATGAATACGTAAAAACATTGTATTTCTCTTCTCTAAATCGACCAAAAGTTTTTCAGAGTCATTTACGGAAATATGGAGATTTGTAGTAAATAATGTTTTACTGGAAAGTATTACGCGAAATGGGTTCTATATACTGTCAACAAATTTAATAAAATTTAAGAAAGCGCAGTCCGGGTCCACGCTTCAGATTTTAGAATACATATAGTTATTTTGACACTTAATATTAATATTTTTTCGAGTAGCATAATGGTTTCACAGAACATAAATCATAAGCAGGCCACAGAGGACCTTGCTTACAAAAAAGGATAAACTTGTGATTTATCTAGTTCTCTGCAACCATTATACTACTCATGTAAATATTGTATTAGAGATATTGATAAGTAAATTGCATATTGATACGCTGAAGTAATCGTTTTATGACTTAAATCTGATGTGTTTGTGAATAATCATCCAAGGCGCGACCCGAACTGTGCCTTTCTAAGTTTTTTTCTAGTTTCTTTTGGAAGTGACGAAAAATGTTCGTGGAATCAATTTAACAAAAAGAATAAATTTTAGAATTATCCAATTTTGTATATTTCCCATAAAGTTTAAAACATTTGAGGAGTTTATTATCGAGTGGACATATCCGTTTTAAATTTAATATTTGTTGATGATAATTAATTTTTTCAACAAACAAAATCAGTTTCATAAAGGCGTACTCTGTGTTTGCTATAATTTTGGTAAACGAGTTTGCACTGGCAAGTTTGCATAAAGTCTGTTCGGTGGTGACTTCTTTTCGAGTTGTTGATCTTGCTGCGTTTCACCTTGTCATGGATAAATTTTGTGGCAAGCTTGCTGCAAACTAAAATTGCGACTGGTTTGAAGGGTAGGAATGTGCACCTCGAGACCCTTTGGAAATTTGAATAATTAAAAGCAAAAATTTTCATTTCTTTCTTTAATAACTCCTGAAAATATTGTACACAAACATTATTTACACCTTCTGAGTGCGTAACGCATCTTCCAACGATATCATTTAAATTTTTCTTTTTTTCCTCGACTTAGTAAATTTTTAAAAATATTTTGTATAATTTACAATTAATATTTTCATTGTTGCAAAGCAACTCAAAACTGTTTCATTGTTTAAAAAACAAATATTTAATTGCGTGTTTCTCTTCATTGTTGTAATCTGATAGATCCTAATATATTTTGTTTCGTTTTATTGCATCAAGATTTTAGAATTGTGTAGACCTTAGCTCTGAGATATTGTTTTGTTTAACATTAAGAAATACACCATTGCTTGACTGGTTATGGTTCTAAGTATGGTTTTCATTCTCCTTTTTCAGCATGTTTTAATCCAGCCAACATGCCGCTGGTCTTTAAATGTGCCGCGTGTCATTTTAATGTTCAACCTGAATGCATTTTGCAAGAGGAATACAGAGTGAAGATAGGCGTCAGATAACGTGTGGAATGTGAGAGGTTGGTGTCATGGTCGCTATTTGACTCCATTAGGAACATTTTCATAGAGCTCCGAACAGAACAGGTCCAAGGCCACAATATATCAGCGGCTTAAATATTTAAGAAGATTCGAAGTTTAAAATTACGTTGTTAAGAGAACCATGAGCATAAAATGAGACAAGATTGAATTGGAAATCATATTCCTTGGCGAATTAAGCTGAAATGTCAGAAGGCGAAGCATATATTTATAATATTTATTTAAAAATAATTTATTTTGAATTGTATCCAAATTTGGTTACTACTGTTCTAAGGTATTGACATTATCGATTACCTTCGCATCTGCAGAAAGATTTTGGGGGGAGGATTGGAAATACACAAAAAAAAATTTGCTGAAGATGTATTCTTATTCAAGAACAATTTACAGTCTCAGATGATTTTATCGATCGATCCGAAATCAAAATCAAAACAGTAGGAAAAACTAAATTATGTGGATGTGCTTAACTTTCTAAAAAATAATTTTAATTATTTATGATTTCTGCAACCTGCAGTCCTTACTAGCGTTGCTTCAAATAATGCAAGCGTTAGAAGTTTGAGGTTGTTTCTGTAAAGTGAGCCATAATTGACTCGCTGCGCTGAGCAATGTTATAAGTAGCAAAATGCATTAAATTATTTTCTCAGGTGAAATTTACTTAGCGTCTCAAGGAGTCAATCTTGCACAGGCCCTTCCTGTAAACGTACAAAAGTGGTCCTCGGGGTTTTGAAAACGAACAGTAGGTGGTGTGTACTTGTTGCTGACGGTTTGAGCTGTTGTTGTTACTTAACCTCTCTGTCTAGCGGCAGCCAGACACCATCCATGAGCCCACTCACCCTCAAGGAACAGAGAGCAAAGCAAAGGATCCGTCTCGAAAGTCTCAGATAGGCGAAGACAAAGAGAGATGCTCTTGGGACGCACCTCGCTACTCCACACTTTGCGCAGACCGGAAAACTTTGTTACCGTGGCTAAAGAGCACCCTCAGGTGACTGCCGACAACCTGATTAGCCGTTCCTGGTTTGGGGCTCTGCTCACAGGCAAGGCCAATGGAGCCACCAGACTGCCCGCTTATACCACCAAGGGATGGAGGGACCCTGCATCGCTCCTAAATCTTGTTTTTCTGATGGAATAAATCTCGTCAATGTTATGGAGTGGGGCTGAACACAAAGGTCCAGCTGCGCCCTGCTTCGCCAGCAACCTGTCAGCAACCTCGTTCTTCATAAATACGTCCACGTGAGGTATCCATTGGAGGTGCACCTCATGATCCACGCTTCATATGTTCAAGTAATTTCAGTATAGTTAAGTGCCAGTACGATCGCCCACGTTGTTCCAGTTCCTTCGCGGTACATTGAATTTCGATCGTCTGATATCATCCATACTGCCCGTAGTTGTTTTCATTCAAAAGTTTACATCGAGTCCGGCCCCTAATAGCTAACACAGTTCACTTCTAAACACTGAGCAATTATCCGGGTTTCTCAATTTAATTTTTTCTGACTTCTCTTGGAGTCTTACTAAGTATCCTACATTCTTCATTTTCTCCCATCTAAGCGACGGCTTTACATCACGAATTGCTTTCACTTTTCTTTTCTTTTTTTTTTTTTTTAGTGACTCATCCACAAGTCAGACCTGAAATGACACAGACGACAACAAATACGTTTCTGAGCATTTCAAAGACTTGAAGATAATTGAGGAGGTTATGAACGAGGTCGCGTATGGTGGTTTCTTTTTTTTGAAAGTTGAAGCTATGGCTGACCATATTTTTTGAGTAATTTACCATTCGAAGCGGTCAGGGAGGCCTTTTATAATTCATCACACAAGCGAATCGGACGGGTGACACCTGCTGCATTTCTATGAGGAAGGTTGTGCCACCGGTGACAGATGAGGGAGGTAAAAAAACCCGCCGATTTTCTATTCGGCTTAGAAGCAGATTCAGCTAAACTGTTTCAAGATTTGTGCGATTTGGAATTGAGTTTCGCGAGACATCCCGGATTGTACAGACACTCTTTGTCCTGATTGAGGAAGCTGTTCCGGAATACTCCCTGAATCGATCAGTGTTATGTCAATATTTTCTTAATTTCTAAAGAACTGAAAAAATAATCATTAACTACCCTCGAGCGAAGCTTATTTTCGTTTTTCACGTTTTGGATCGCATTGTCTACTTTTATTATCTATGTGTTTTAAAAAAGTTCGTGTTCTTCAATGGCACGTTGCCGAGAATGGAAAATGCTATCCGTAATTGATCCTAAGTTCATGTTTCGCCGTTTTGTTTCCTCAAGGTTACTAGATGAAACGGCTTTCACAGTTGACAATCTGAAGATTTTTTTATTCTTTATATCGCTAATGGGCGTTTTATTTTAGAGCATTGAGTTTAAAAACATCCTTGGAGCGTAAAAGTGCTGATATTTAACATCGTTCACGCTGGTCGCACTAAATGTCCATCAGGGCGGGGGCGCGCGTACCACCGTAGCTGGCTCGCATTTAATCGTCCCATCAGGCGGCGCGGGCTGGTGGTTTCGGTGCACAGGAATGTCCCATCAGGGCGGCGAATGCCTGTGGCCTGCACTTGAATGTTTAATCAGGCAGCATCAATATTTATTTCTCTGTTTATCAACTAGAAAAATTTCCTGTAGTTGATAATTAAAATAATGGAAATTTAACGTATATTAATTGAAAAAAGTAGGATTTATTTTGCATTTCAAATCAATATTACAAACATAACAATGGTGCTGAAGATTATCACTAGAGGTGGAAAATTTATTTTTTTCATTTCTTTCAGCTCGGCGCCGTCTCTATGTACAGGAGCTCTCTAGAGCAGCCGTCAGGGAGGGAGAGAAATCGAATTGCAGGGCCGACCTGAGCGTGTTAAGTGAGAGAATATCTAACGCTGAATTGTTCCGCTTTTTAACTTATAAGCGGTTCTTAATAGCATGCAGTATTGTAAAACCTTATTATGCGCAGTAGTTATATTTAGGAACAAAACAGAACGAAATTACCAGGATGTAGTACAAGGACGTATGCGCTCTGGGGAAAACAAAAACAAAAAAGAAAGATAAAAAAAAATGGAAAGAAATATTTAGAATATTTTATTATCTAAAGTTTTATTATAATATATATATATATATATATATAGAGAGAGAGAGTATATATATATATATATATATATATATAGGCTTTATTAAGGCCAGATTTTATTATTACATACAAAGCTGTAAAGCTGTTTCCCCTGACATGTCAATTTTGGTAAAAAAGTTTGGCGACTATGAGACAAAGGGGAATCTTCTAGAAAATCCTGAACTGTGGACTCCATTTAATTGGGACCAGAAATGTCACGAACCTTCTAGAGATTACGTCACTTCGTTAAAAAAAAAGGCGCTAAAAGCAAGCTCTCAAAACCAAGAGGAGTCAGTTGAAGTTTGGACAGCAATCAATCCGGTGAACTAAGAGAGCGCTTAAGAAAGTGCCAAGACTGAGACTAATATGAATTCTGCTGCTGATTTATGCAAGTGCTGTCTGCTCATACGCTATGTGTTGCTGAAACTTCGGGGAACAAAGAGAGGTTTATTTTTTTTTTATTATCTTTCTTGTTAATCTGCTTTCACCTACACCCCAGACGATTTTGTAACATTATTATTATTATTACTCAAGCAAATGAAATAAGTTCTACAAGATAGAGGAGGCGGAGGAGCAAAACTTTTCAGGGTCCACAAACCCATATAAGAAAATGTTCCGTATTTTTCTTATTCGAAGATTATTTCTTTAATCTACGGCAACGCACGGGACCTGTATGAATTGGAACCGTATTTGTGCATTAATTTTTCTGAATTCACTTTATGAAACGAAATTAGTAGTAGACGAGAAGATTTGCTAGAAGTCAGATTTTCCACCAATAATACATGAGGTGATCATGTAAATAAGAAAAGCTTATCTTGTTCTACAATCTGAGAGGGGTGAGCGTATGTCTGCTCTTTCGTCTGAACTTGGTTCTGGCTCTGTGGTCCTGATAGTTCATTTTGAGGCTTTTTCTGACTAGAACGCCAAAATTCATGTAAAGTCTAAGATCCTGACATGGTGGGGGTCTGCTTGGATTCGGCTTGATGCCAGCCTTTTGAATTAACTTTCCTTCAGCTGACCAATCTGTGTCCCTTTTGTATGGTTCCCAAAATATCTTTTCCTATTCTATTATGTCTTTTTTTATCTCCTTTTTTATTTTTATTTTTAACTTTTTTTAAGTAAGCACCTCTGTTTTCCCTCCCACCCAGTACCTGACCAATTAGTCAAAGGGAAGAGCCTCATTTAGATGATCTGTCACCTGGCGGGGCGGCGAGTGTGCCCTGGTTGCTGCTATTGGTCACCCTTTTTTTCCAGTCCCGCCCATCTCAACCTGGTTAGACCAGCTGCGGTGGAGGGTGTGGTGAGGCTTGTATGTTCCTGTAAAGTCTTTTTCTCGTTCAAAAATAATATACACAGTTTTCCCTTTCTTTTCTAGTTTTCAGAGCGTCTCCACCTTTGCACTACTGTCTTTCCTCCGCCAAGAAACTATCGCCGCCATGTTGTCTGGTTTATTTATGGCCTGAAAAACAGGGTGTTTATCGTAGGGAAGAACTTATCGGCAGGTAGACGTCTATCTCAAATGTGTCTGCGCTAGTGAAATCTCTGTTTCATTTGTACCTCAAATCGCTTTTTCCCAGGGTTTCGCCCTTACGCAACCTTTAATTGGTAAAAACCCTGTATAAAAAAATATTGACTACTTCCTTTAAAGTGTTGATCTGGTCCGACTTTGAACACGGGTGACTAAGATGAATTCAGCAGAAAGAAAGAAAATATCTTCTTTACCTCATCTATTTAGTATCAGCCGTCTACGGCAACCAGCTGCATTAAATACTGATTTTGTTTTAGTTTCAAGACTTAGTAAGTGTTCAGAGAACCATGAATATCAAATTATACGAACGTAGCTTTAAGCTTCAGTTCATGCGTTAGACATTAAGATGGTAATTTATAGCAAGGTAATTGTTCTGTTCATAGTATATATGGAACGTCCCTTAATGTCGGAGTCAAGTATCTGCCCTGCTTCATCTAGCACCTCTCTTCTGTTCATTGTACATATGAACGTCCCTAATGGAGTCATGATTCACTGTTTTCCGACGAGACCTTCTTCTTGTCTGCTTGTAATATAAGAAATGTCCCCACGTGGAGTCAAGTACTGGCTCCGCTTCCCTGACCTAGCACCTCTTCTTCTGTCTGTTGTACATAAGAACGTCCCCTAATGGATCAAGTATCTTCGTCTTCAGTTTCATCTAGCACCTTCTTCTTGTTCGTTGTACATAAGGAACGTCCCTAATGAGTCAAGTACCGGTCTGCTTCATCTTAGCACCTTCTTCTGTTCTGTTGTACATATGTGAACGTCCCCATGGATAAGCATCTGCTCCGTTTTGATTTTAGCATCCTTCTGTTCATTGCGTTACATGAACGTCCCTTAATGGAGTCAAGTGCATCTGCCTTTGCTTCTGACTAGCACCTTCTTCTGTTCACAGTACATATGAACGTCCCACTGGACAAGTACCGCCCAGTTTTCATCTAGCATCTTATCTGTTCATTGTATATATGAACGTCCCCACGGAGCTTCCGGGCATCTTACCCGCTTCATCTTAGCATCAAATTGCGGAGGCTGCTGATTACCAATCTTCACTTTCTCTTCTTATTCTTCCCAAAATATGTATGCCTCCCTGATTCCACATAAATGCAGGAGGGCGTGTTTCTGACATCACAACAGCATGAAACAAGTTGATAAAAAAAAAATGAAAGATTTTCTAGTTTAACGTTTATTTTTGCGTCCCTTCTGACATACTCGATCTTCGCCACCCTCTGGTCTGAGCCTATTTGTATGTCCGTAAGGAGTGGGCCAGCAAATTGCCTGCTATTGATTCTTTCTTTTTTCTTCCCATTAGGTCTTCTCCAGTGACAGAAGCCATTCTTCTGGCCGTGGCACCTGAATATCAAGTTCGTGATGGGCAGGCAGAGTAGCCATGGCCGATTTTGATCCAGGGGGCCCTCTAAGAGCGGGGCCCCCGCTTTCTAGAAGCGTTGTCTCAGAGACGGACCGACCTGGTTCCATCTGTCCCATACCCCTCAGAGATCAACGAGTCTTCACCTCAGCGAGCTGGTGACGTCCCCGCACATGACTGTCTACGGCCCCTGGGTGTCCTCTCCACGACGGCGGCGGTGACGTCCCTCTTTTCCCTGACGGTGCGGGGCCGGAGAGGAGGACGTTTTGACTGAGAATAAGCCCGCAGGACTTGGCCATCATGTCCTCCTGTTTGTTCCTAATTCATAATGTCAACAGCTCGCAACCAATGCCTGAACCATACGGCAGAAAACTGATTTCCCATCTATCTCTTGCTGCTGAGGTGTATAATCCCGTCATTCATAGAATACCTACTTATTTCATGAGTATGAATGAAACTTTCTTTCTTGGTGGTAATAATTAATAATTCCAGACTTTAAACAAGTTATTTCTATAAATTGACTAATGAAACAGTTAGACTGCAAATTATCAACCTCTATTTGTTCCTAACTATATGAACAGCTCGCATACAATCAATCCATAAACCATTACAAACCAATATATTCTTACCGTTAAGGTGTATAATCCTGTCACTATAGAATACCTACTTCATTTTTCATGAGTATGTAATGAAACTTTCTGAGGTAATAAACCACACATTCCAGACTTAAACTATCATTCTATAAATGACTCAATGAAACAAAAGCCAGTTGATCGCAAAATTCACACTCCCATTTGAATGACCTAATCCATGAACAGCTCATACAATCAATCCATAAACCATATTGAAAACTCAAATATCTCACTGCTAAGGTGTATAACCTGTCACTTCCAGCAGAATACCTACTTTTTCATGAGTATGTAATGAAACTTTCTGGTAGGTAATAAATTACAATTCCAGACTTAAACTACTTATTTCATAAATTGACCCTTGAAACAAGTTAGACTGTAAAATTATCAACTCCTATTTGTTCTAATTCATATCACCACGTACAACAATCCATAATAACCAATCAAATCCAATATAATCTCTTGTACCTAAGGTGTATAATCCTGTACTTCATAGAATACCTACTATTTCCAGGTATGTAGAAACTCTTCTGAGGTAATAAATGATAATTTAAAAAACTAGTTATCAAAATTAATAAAACAAACAAAAACAGAAAAATAACAATCCATGTAAACCACACTGAAAACCAACATATCTCACTCCAAGGTATAAACCACTCAAGAATACCCATTTCATGAGTATGATGAAACCTTCTCGGTAGGTAATAAATTAATAACTGCACTTAAAAATTATTCTATAAATTGATATGAAAACACAGTTAGACTGCAAAATTATCAACCTATTTGTTTCCTAATTCATCAATCAACAGCTCGCATAACAATTACAAACCACATAAATCCAATATATCTCTTACTGTAAGGTGGAATCCTGTCATTCATAGAATACCTACCTATTTCTGTCATGAGTATGTATGAACATCTTCCCTGGTGGTAGCCAAATACCATCAATTCCGACTTAAACTAGTTATTCTATAAATTACTTAATGAAACACAGTTAGACAGCAAATTATCACTCCTATTTGTTCACTCCATATGAACAGTCGCTAGTGCCAATCAATCCATAAAACCATATCGAAATCCAATATATTCCTTTACTAGTGTATAATCCTGTCACTTCGTAGAATACTACTTTTTTCATAGAGTATGTAAATGACAAAATTCATGTAGGCAATAAAATTAATAACCCAGACTTAAACTATCTATTCTATAAATTGACTAATGCAGAAACACAGTTAGACTCGCAAATTATCAACTCCCATATTCTGTTCCTTAACTCATAGCGAACAGCCTGCATGTACAATCAATATCCATAAAACCTACGAAATCCAATATATCTCTTATCTGCTAAGTGTATAATCCCGTCACTATGAATACCTACCATATTTCATTGAGTATGTAAATGAAATCTTCTGGGTGGTGCACCAAATTTATCAGACCTTAAACTACTTATTCTATAAATTACCAATAAAACACAGTTAGACTGCAAAATTATCAACCTTCATTTGTTCCTAATCATACGAGCTCGCATACAATCAATCACATAAACCATCAATCCAATATACTCCTTCTGCTAAGTGTATAATCCGTCACTTCATAGAATAATTTACTATTTCATGAGTAGCAATGAAACTTTCTGTGGTAAAAATAATTCCCAGACTTAAAACTTAGTTATTCTATAAATTGACTAATGAAACATACAGGACTGCAAAATTATCAACCCTCTATTTGTCTAATTCACACTGCAACAGCTCGCATAAATCAACTACAAACCCATATCGAAAAACTAACCATATCTCTTACCGCTGTATAATCCTGTCACTCTTCAGAATACCCACTATATTTCACGAGTATGTAATGAAACTTCTGGTAGGTAAAAATTAATAATCTCGATTCTAAACTATTATTCCATAATTGACTCAATGAAAACAAAGTTGGACTGCAAAATTATCAACCTCTATTTGTCCTCAATTCATATCAACAGATCGCAAACTCAATCCACACTCATACGAAACCAATATATCTCTTACTGCAAGGTGTATAATCCCGACTTCATGTAGATACCTACTTATTTATGAGTATGTAATGAAACTTTCTGTAGGGTAATAAAATAATAATAATTCCAGACTTAAACTAGTTATTCAATAAATTGACATGAAATACAGTTAGACTGCAAAATACAACTCCTCATTTGTTCCAATCCATATCAACAGCCTGCAAAACCAATCCTAAACCATATCGAAACTCACATACTCTTCTGCAGTAGTGTATAATCCTGTCACTTTAGAATACCTACTTATTTCATGAGTATGTAATATGAAAACTTTCTGGTAGGTAATACAATAATTCAGACTTAAACTAGTTAGTCACTTAAATTACTAATGATACAAAGTTAGACTGCAAAACAACTCCATTTGTTCCTAATTCATATCAACAGCCTCGCATAAATCAATCCATAAACCACATATCGAAATCCAATAGTATCTTTACCGCTGCAAGGTGTAACCTGTCACTTCATAGAATACCTATTTTCTGTAAAGAGTATGTAATGAAACTTTCTGTAGTAATAAATATAATACCAGATCCTGAAACTAGCTGATTCTATAAATACTAATGATACACAGTTAGACCGCAAAATGGTCAACTCCCTCATTTGTCTTAATTCATATCAACAGCTCGCATAATCAATCCATAAAAAACCATCGAACAAACTAATGAGTATCTCTTACTGCTAAGGTGTATAACCCTGTCACTTCGTAGAATACCTACTTATTTCATGAGTATGCGAAAACTTTCTGTGTAA
>BGPR01019197.1:14318-26516 GCA_013235015.1 Araneus ventricosus
GGTAATAAATTAATAATTCCAGACTTAAACTAGTTATTCTATAAATTAACTAATGAAACACAGTTAAACTGCAAAATTATCAACTCCTATTTGTTCCTAATAAATATCAACAGCTCGCATACAACCAATCCATAAACCATGTCGAAATCCAATATATCTCTTACTGCTAAGGTGTATAATCCTGTCACTTCATAGAATACCTACTTATTTCATGAGTATGTAATGAAAATTTCTGGTAGGTAATAAATTAATAATTCCAGACTTAAACTACTTATTCTATAAATTGACTAATGAAACACAGTTAGACTGCAAAATTATCAACTCCTATTACAAGCAAAGAATAGTGCCGCACGATCAATGACTTTTTTTTTGACGGGAAAACATTTTCCGTGGCTCGTTACAGTGATGGCCTGGTCGGACTTTCGCGTGATGCAAAATACCGTCAGATTTGAATCGCGAACTACGAGACCAATAACGCGAAAAGAAGGGTTCAATCTCCGACAACGATAGCTCACATCTGTGGGGCGATGTTGGTCGCATTAGTATTTGTTTCGGCTTCAGACGCTGTGTCGTACCGCGTGAAGTGCATGCAAGCGTGATTTGCTGTAAGAATGAGCTTTATGGGGTTGATGTCATGTAAAGCGGGAAACGCACGAAGCTAGAATATTGATTATGGTGTCATTTAGTATTTGAGAGTATTACGCTGACCCAAAGTGGGGACCATAAAAAATATCTATCAGAATATAAGTAAAATCGGCATTAAATTGAAAATTTTCAACCCGCATGTTTTTTGATTATAACGTGCATATTTTCTTCGAATTGTACGAAACTTACAGAATACTTGAATAGATGAATACGTAAAAACATTGTATTTCTCTTCTCTAAATCGACCAAAAGTTTTTCAGAGTCATTTACGGAAATATGGAGATTTGTAGTAAATAATGTTTTACTGGAAAGTATTACGCGAAATGGGTTCTATATACTGTCAACAAATTTAATAAAATTTAAGAAAGCGCAGTCCGGGTCCACGCTTCAGATTTTAGAATACATATAGTTATTTTGACACTTAATATTAATATTTTTTCGAGTAGCATAATGGTTTCACAGAACATAAATCATAAGCAGGCCACAGAGGACCTTGCTTACAAAAAAGGATAAACTTGTGATTTATCTAGTTCTCTGCAACCATTATACTACTCATGTAAATATTGTATTAGAGATATTGATAAGTAAATTGCATATTGATACGCTGAAGTAATCGTTTTATGACTTAAATCTGATGTGTTTGTGAATAATCATCCAAGGCGCGACCCGAACTGTGCCTTTCTAAGTTTTTTTCTAGTTTCTTTTGGAAGTGACGAAAAATGTTCGTGGAATCAATTTAACAAAAAGAATAAATTTTAGAATTATCCAATTTTGTATATTTCCCATAAAGTTTAAAACATTTGAGGAGTTTATTATCGAGTGGACATATCCGTTTTAAATTTAATATTTGTTGATGATAATTAATTTTTTCAACAAACAAAATCAGTTTCATAAAGGCGTACTCTGTGTTTGCTATAATTTTGGTAAACGAGTTTGCACTGGCAAGTTTGCATAAAGTCTGTTCGGTGGTGACTTCTTTTCGAGTTGTTGATCTTGCTGCGTTTCACCTTGTCATGGATAAATTTTGTGGCAAGCTTGCTGCAAACTAAAATTGCGACTGGTTTGAAGGGTAGGAATGTGCACCTCGAGACCCTTTGGAAATTTGAATAATTAAAAGCAAAAATTTTCATTTCTTTCTTTAATAACTCCTGAAAATATTGTACACAAACATTATTTACACCTTCTGAGTGCGTAACGCATCTTCCAACGATATCATTTAAATTTTTCTTTTTTTCCTCGACTTAGTAAATTTTTAAAAATATTTTGTATAATTTACAATTAATATTTTCATTGTTGCAAAGCAACTCAAAACTGTTTCATTGTTTAAAAAACAAATATTTAATTGCGTGTTTCTCTTCATTGTTGTAATCTGATAGATCCTAATATATTTTGTTTCGTTTTATTGCATCAAGATTTTAGAATTGTGTAGACCTTAGCTCTGAGATATTGTTTTGTTTAACATTAAGAAATACACCATTGCTTGACTGGTTATGGTTCTAAGTATGGTTTTCATTCTCCTTTTTCAGCATGTTTTAATCCAGCCAACATGCCGCTGGTCTTTAAATGTGCCGCGTGTCATTTTAATGTTCAACCTGAATGCATTTTGCAAGAGGAATACAGAGTGAAGATAGGCGTCAGATAACGTGTGGAATGTGAGAGGTTGGTGTCATGGTCGCTATTTGACTCCATTAGGAACATTTTCATAGAGCTCCGAACAGAACAGGTCCAAGGCCACAATATATCAGCGGCTTAAATATTTAAGAAGATTCGAAGTTTAAAATTACGTTGTTAAGAGAACCATGAGCATAAAATGAGACAAGATTGAATTGGAAATCATATTCCTTGGCGAATTAAGCTGAAATGTCAGAAGGCGAAGCATATATTTATAATATTTATTTAAAAATAATTTATTTTGAATTGTATCCAAATTTGGTTACTACTGTTCTAAGGTATTGACATTATCGATTACCTTCGCATCTGCAGAAAGATTTTGGGGGGAGGATTGGAAATACACAAAAAAAAATTTGCTGAAGATGTATTCTTATTCAAGAACAATTTACAGTCTCAGATGATTTTATCGATCGATCCGAAATCAAAATCAAAACAGTAGGAAAAACTAAATTATGTGGATGTGCTTAACTTTCTAAAAAATAATTTTAATTATTTATGATTTCTGCAACCTGCAGTCCTTACTAGCGTTGCTTCAAATAATGCAAGCGTTAGAAGTTTGAGGTTGTTTCTGTAAAGTGAGCCATAATTGACTCGCTGCGCTGAGCAATGTTATAAGTAGCAAAATGCATTAAATTATTTTCTCAGGTGAAATTTACTTAGCGTCTCAAGGAGTCAATCTTGCACAGGCCCTTCCTGTAAACGTACAAAAGTGGTCCTCGGGGTTTTGAAAACGAACAGTAGGTGGTGTGTACTTGTTGCTGACGGTTTGAGCTGTTGTTGTTACTTAACCTCTCTGTCTAGCGGCAGCCAGACACCATCCATGAGCCCACTCACCCTCAAGGAACAGAGAGCAAAGCAAAGGATCCGTCTCGAAAGTCTCAGATAGGCGAAGACAAAGAGAGATGCTCTTGGGACGCACCTCGCTACTCCACACTTTGCGCAGACCGGAAAACTTTGTTACCGTGGCTAAAGAGCACCCTCAGGTGACTGCCGACAACCTGATTAGCCGTTCCTGGTTTGGGGCTCTGCTCACAGGCAAGGCCAATGGAGCCACCAGACTGCCCGCTTATACCACCAAGGGATGGAGGGACCCTGCATCGCTCCTAAATCTTGTTTTTCTGATGGAATAAATCTCGTCAATGTTATGGAGTGGGGCTGAACACAAAGGTCCAGCTGCGCCCTGCTTCGCCAGCAACCTGTCAGCAACCTCGTTCTTCATAAATACGTCCACGTGAGGTATCCATTGGAGGTGCACCTCATGATCCACGCTTCATATGTTCAAGTAATTTCAGTATAGTTAAGTGCCAGTACGATCGCCCACGTTGTTCCAGTTCCTTCGCGGTACATTGAATTTCGATCGTCTGATATCATCCATACTGCCCGTAGTTGTTTTCATTCAAAAGTTTACATCGAGTCCGGCCCCTAATAGCTAACACAGTTCACTTCTAAACACTGAGCAATTATCCGGGTTTCTCAATTTAATTTTTTCTGACTTCTCTTGGAGTCTTACTAAGTATCCTACATTCTTCATTTTCTCCCATCTAAGCGACGGCTTTACATCACGAATTGCTTTCACTTTTCTTTTCTTTTTTTTTTTTTTTAGTGACTCATCCACAAGTCAGACCTGAAATGACACAGACGACAACAAATACGTTTCTGAGCATTTCAAAGACTTGAAGATAATTGAGGAGGTTATGAACGAGGTCGCGTATGGTGGTTTCTTTTTTTTGAAAGTTGAAGCTATGGCTGACCATATTTTTTGAGTAATTTACCATTCGAAGCGGTCAGGGAGGCCTTTTATAATTCATCACACAAGCGAATCGGACGGGTGACACCTGCTGCATTTCTATGAGGAAGGTTGTGCCACCGGTGACAGATGAGGGAGGTAAAAAAACCCGCCGATTTTCTATTCGGCTTAGAAGCAGATTCAGCTAAACTGTTTCAAGATTTGTGCGATTTGGAATTGAGTTTCGCGAGACATCCCGGATTGTACAGACACTCTTTGTCCTGATTGAGGAAGCTGTTCCGGAATACTCCCTGAATCGATCAGTGTTATGTCAATATTTTCTTAATTTCTAAAGAACTGAAAAAATAATCATTAACTACCCTCGAGCGAAGCTTATTTTCGTTTTTCACGTTTTGGATCGCATTGTCTACTTTTATTATCTATGTGTTTTAAAAAAGTTCGTGTTCTTCAATGGCACGTTGCCGAGAATGGAAAATGCTATCCGTAATTGATCCTAAGTTCATGTTTCGCCGTTTTGTTTCCTCAAGGTTACTAGATGAAACGGCTTTCACAGTTGACAATCTGAAGATTTTTTTATTCTTTATATCGCTAATGGGCGTTTTATTTTAGAGCATTGAGTTTAAAAACATCCTTGGAGCGTAAAAGTGCTGATATTTAACATCGTTCACGCTGGTCGCACTAAATGTCCATCAGGGCGGGGGCGCGCGTACCACCGTAGCTGGCTCGCATTTAATCGTCCCATCAGGCGGCGCGGGCTGGTGGTTTCGGTGCACAGGAATGTCCCATCAGGGCGGCGAATGCCTGTGGCCTGCACTTGAATGTTTAATCAGGCAGCATCAATATTTATTTCTCTGTTTATCAACTAGAAAAATTTCCTGTAGTTGATAATTAAAATAATGGAAATTTAACGTATATTAATTGAAAAAAGTAGGATTTATTTTGCATTTCAAATCAATATTACAAACATAACAATGGTGCTGAAGATTATCACTAGAGGTGGAAAATTTATTTTTTTCATTTCTTTCAGCTCGGCGCCGTCTCTATGTACAGGAGCTCTCTAGAGCAGCCGTCAGGGAGGGAGAGAAATCGAATTGCAGGGCCGACCTGAGCGTGTTAAGTGAGAGAATATCTAACGCTGAATTGTTCCGCTTTTTAACTTATAAGCGGTTCTTAATAGCATGCAGTATTGTAAAACCTTATTATGCGCAGTAGTTATATTTAGGAACAAAACAGAACGAAATTACCAGGATGTAGTACAAGGACGTATGCGCTCTGGGGAAAACAAAAACAAAAAAGAAAGATAAAAAAAAATGGAAAGAAATATTTAGAATATTTTATTATCTAAAGTTTTATTATAATATATATATATATATATATATAGAGAGAGAGAGTATATATATATATATATATATATATATAGGCTTTATTAAGGCCAGATTTTATTATTACATACAAAGCTGTAAAGCTGTTTCCCCTGACATGTCAATTTTGGTAAAAAAGTTTGGCGACTATGAGACAAAGGGGAATCTTCTAGAAAATCCTGAACTGTGGACTCCATTTAATTGGGACCAGAAATGTCACGAACCTTCTAGAGATTACGTCACTTCGTTAAAAAAAAAGGCGCTAAAAGCAAGCTCTCAAAACCAAGAGGAGTCAGTTGAAGTTTGGACAGCAATCAATCCGGTGAACTAAGAGAGCGCTTAAGAAAGTGCCAAGACTGAGACTAATATGAATTCTGCTGCTGATTTATGCAAGTGCTGTCTGCTCATACGCTATGTGTTGCTGAAACTTCGGGGAACAAAGAGAGGTTTATTTTTTTTTTATTATCTTTCTTGTTAATCTGCTTTCACCTACACCCCAGACGATTTTGTAACATTATTATTATTATTACTCAAGCAAATGAAATAAGTTCTACAAGATAGAGGAGGCGGAGGAGCAAAACTTTTCAGGGTCCACAAACCCATATAAGAAAATGTTCCGTATTTTTCTTATTCGAAGATTATTTCTTTAATCTACGGCAACGCACGGGACCTGTATGAATTGGAACCGTATTTGTGCATTAATTTTTCTGAATTCACTTTATGAAACGAAATTAGTAGTAGACGAGAAGATTTGCTAGAAGTCAGATTTTCCACCAATAATACATGAGGTGATCATGTAAATAAGAAAAGCTTATCTTGTTCTACAATCTGAGAGGGGTGAGCGTATGTCTGCTCTTTCGTCTGAACTTGGTTCTGGCTCTGTGGTCCTGATAGTTCATTTTGAGGCTTTTTCTGACTAGAACGCCAAAATTCATGTAAAGTCTAAGATCCTGACATGGTGGGGGTCTGCTTGGATTCGGCTTGATGCCAGCCTTTTGAATTAACTTTCCTTCAGCTGACCAATCTGTGTCCCTTTTGTATGGTTCCCAAAATATCTTTTCCTATTCTATTATGTCTTTTTTTATCTCCTTTTTTATTTTTATTTTTAACTTTTTTTAAGTAAGCACCTCTGTTTTCCCTCCCACCCAGTACCTGACCAATTAGTCAAAGGGAAGAGCCTCATTTAGATGATCTGTCACCTGGCGGGGCGGCGAGTGTGCCCTGGTTGCTGCTATTGGTCACCCTTTTTTTCCAGTCCCGCCCATCTCAACCTGGTTAGACCAGCTGCGGTGGAGGGTGTGGTGAGGCTTGTATGTTCCTGTAAAGTCTTTTTCTCGTTCAAAAATAATATACACAGTTTTCCCTTTCTTTTCTAGTTTTCAGAGCGTCTCCACCTTTGCACTACTGTCTTTCCTCCGCCAAGAAACTATCGCCGCCATGTTGTCTGGTTTATTTATGGCCTGAAAAACAGGGTGTTTATCGTAGGGAAGAACTTATCGGCAGGTAGACGTCTATCTCAAATGTGTCTGCGCTAGTGAAATCTCTGTTTCATTTGTACCTCAAATCGCTTTTTCCCAGGGTTTCGCCCTTACGCAACCTTTAATTGGTAAAAACCCTGTATAAAAAAATATTGACTACTTCCTTTAAAGTGTTGATCTGGTCCGACTTTGAACACGGGTGACTAAGATGAATTCAGCAGAAAGAAAGAAAATATCTTCTTTACCTCATCTATTTAGTATCAGCCGTCTACGGCAACCAGCTGCATTAAATACTGATTTTGTTTTAGTTTCAAGACTTAGTAAGTGTTCAGAGAACCATGAATATCAAATTATACGAACGTAGCTTTAAGCTTCAGTTCATGCGTTAGACATTAAGATGGTAATTTATAGCAAGGTAATTGTTCTGTTCATAGTATATATGGAACGTCCCTTAATGTCGGAGTCAAGTATCTGCCCTGCTTCATCTAGCACCTCTCTTCTGTTCATTGTACATATGAACGTCCCTAATGGAGTCATGATTCACTGTTTTCCGACGAGACCTTCTTCTTGTCTGCTTGTAATATAAGAAATGTCCCCACGTGGAGTCAAGTACTGGCTCCGCTTCCCTGACCTAGCACCTCTTCTTCTGTCTGTTGTACATAAGAACGTCCCCTAATGGATCAAGTATCTTCGTCTTCAGTTTCATCTAGCACCTTCTTCTTGTTCGTTGTACATAAGGAACGTCCCTAATGAGTCAAGTACCGGTCTGCTTCATCTTAGCACCTTCTTCTGTTCTGTTGTACATATGTGAACGTCCCCATGGATAAGCATCTGCTCCGTTTTGATTTTAGCATCCTTCTGTTCATTGCGTTACATGAACGTCCCTTAATGGAGTCAAGTGCATCTGCCTTTGCTTCTGACTAGCACCTTCTTCTGTTCACAGTACATATGAACGTCCCACTGGACAAGTACCGCCCAGTTTTCATCTAGCATCTTATCTGTTCATTGTATATATGAACGTCCCCACGGAGCTTCCGGGCATCTTACCCGCTTCATCTTAGCATCAAATTGCGGAGGCTGCTGATTACCAATCTTCACTTTCTCTTCTTATTCTTCCCAAAATATGTATGCCTCCCTGATTCCACATAAATGCAGGAGGGCGTGTTTCTGACATCACAACAGCATGAAACAAGTTGATAAAAAAAAAATGAAAGATTTTCTAGTTTAACGTTTATTTTTGCGTCCCTTCTGACATACTCGATCTTCGCCACCCTCTGGTCTGAGCCTATTTGTATGTCCGTAAGGAGTGGGCCAGCAAATTGCCTGCTATTGATTCTTTCTTTTTTCTTCCCATTAGGTCTTCTCCAGTGACAGAAGCCATTCTTCTGGCCGTGGCACCTGAATATCAAGTTCGTGATGGGCAGGCAGAGTAGCCATGGCCGATTTTGATCCAGGGGGCCCTCTAAGAGCGGGGCCCCCGCTTTCTAGAAGCGTTGTCTCAGAGACGGACCGACCTGGTTCCATCTGTCCCATACCCCTCAGAGATCAACGAGTCTTCACCTCAGCGAGCTGGTGACGTCCCCGCACATGACTGTCTACGGCCCCTGGGTGTCCTCTCCACGACGGCGGCGGTGACGTCCCTCTTTTCCCTGACGGTGCGGGGCCGGAGAGGAGGACGTTTTGACTGAGAATAAGCCCGCAGGACTTGGCCATCATGTCCTCCTGTTTGTTCCTAATTCATAATGTCAACAGCTCGCAACCAATGCCTGAACCATACGGCAGAAAACTGATTTCCCATCTATCTCTTGCTGCTGAGGTGTATAATCCCGTCATTTTCATAGAATACTACTTATTTCATGAGTATGCAATGAAACTTTCTTTTTGGTAGGTAATAAATTAATAATTCCCAGACTTTAAACTTAAGTTATTTTATAAATTGACTAATGAAACATTGTGTTGACTGCAAATTTATATTCAACCTCTATTTGTTCAACTATATGAACAGCTCGCATACAATCAACCATAAAACCATGCTAACAAAACCAATATATTCTTACCGTTAAGGTGTAAGTAATCCTGTCACTATAGAATACCTACTTCATTCTTTCATGAGTATGTAATGAAACTTCTGCAGGTAATAAACCACAATTCCAGACTTAAACTATGCCATTCTATAAATCGACTACTCAATGAAACAATAAGCCAAAGTTAGATCGCAAAATTCGACACCCCATTTGAAACCTAATCCATGAACAGCTCATACAATCAATCCATAAAACCATATTTGAAAACTCAACATATCTCACTGCTAAGGTGTATAACCTGTCACTTCCTATGCTAGAAGTCACCTACTTTGCCTTCATGTGAGTATGTAAATGAAACTTTCTGGTAGGTAATAAAATTAATCAATTCCAGACTCTAAACTAGTTATTCTCATAAATTCGACCGCTTGAAAACATAGTTAGACTGCAAAATTTATCAACTCCTATTTGTTCTAATTCAATATCACCACGTACAACCAACCATAAAACCACATCAAATCCAATATAATCTCTTTACCGTTAAGTGGTGTATAATCCCGTCACTCATAGAATACCTACTACTATTTCGTAGAGTATGTATCGAAACTCTTCTCTGAGGTACACAACACCATGCAGAATTTAAACTGCTTATTCTATAAATTCAATGAAACACATAGAGCAAATATAACCATGTCATGAACAGCTCCATAAATCAATCCATAAACCATACTGAAACCAAATATCTACCGTGCAAGGTATAACCCTGCACTCATCAGAATACCCTATCTCATGAGTATGTCATGAAACTTCTCGGTAGGGTAATAAATTAATAATTCCGATCTTAAAACCATTTATTCTATAAATTGACTCATGAACACAGTTAACGCAAATATCCAACCCCTATTTGGTTTCTAATTCAATCAACAGTCTCGATACGTAATCAACCATGTAAAACCACAATAAATCCAATATATTCTGTACCTGTTAAAGTCAATCCTGTCATCATAGAATACCTACTTTCTATAGTGAGTATGTATGTATAATCTCCCTGGTGGTACCACACCACAATTCCAGACTTAAAACTAGTTGCCATCAAGATACTGACTTAAATGAAACACAGTTAGACGGCAAAATTATCAACTCCTCATTTGTTCCTAACTCCCATAGAACAGCTCGCATAGCCAATCAATCCATAAACCATTCGAAACCAATATATCTCTTTACTGCTATGTATAACCTTGTCACTTCAGAATACCTACTTATTTCATGAGTATGTAATGCGAAACTTTCTGTAGGCAATAATTAATAACCCAGACTTAAACTAGTTATTCTATAAATTGACTAATGAAACAACAGTTAGACTGCAAATTATCAACTCCTATTTGTTCCTAATCATATGAACAGCCTGCATACAATCAATCCATAAAACCACTGAAATCCAATATATCTCTTACTGCATAGGTGTATAATCCTTCACTATATACCTACTTATTTCATGAGTATGTAATGAAACTTCTCTGGTAGGTAAAATTAATAATTCAGACTTAAACTACTTATTCTATAATTGAATCTCAAACACAAGTTGACTGCAAAATTATCAACTCCTATTTGTCCTAATCTAAGTACTAGCTCGCATACAATCAATCCATAAACCATCGAAATCCAATATATCCTTACTGCTAAAGTGTATAATCCTGTCACTTCATAGAATAATTACTTATTTATGAGTAAGAAATGAAACTTTCTGTGGTAAAATAATTCTCCAGACTAAACTTAGTTATTCTATAAATTGACTAATGAAACATACAGGACTACAAAATTATCAACTCTATTTGTTCCTAATTCATATCAACAGCTCGCTAAATCAATACAAACCATATCGAAAAACTCATATCTCTTACGCTGCTGTATAATCCTGTCACTTCTTCAGAATAGAATCTACTATTTCCATGAGTATGTAATGAAACTCTTCTGGTAGGTACAAAAATAATATCTCAGATTAAAACTAGTTATTCCATAAATTGACTAATGATACAAAGTTAGACTGCAAACATCAACTCTATTTGTTCTCAATTCATATCAACAGATCGCACACACCAATCCATAGCACCATACGAAATCCAATATATCTCTTACGCTAAGGTGTATAATCCCGATTACTAGAACCACTTATTTCATGAGTATGTAATGAAACATTTCTGGTAGGTAATAAAATTATAATAATTCCAGACTTAACTACTATTCTATAAATTGACCATGAAAACAGTTAGACTGCAAAACTATCAACTCCCATTTGTTCCTAATCCATATCAACAGTCCTCATACAACAATCCATAAACCATATCGAAATCCAATATATCTCTTACTGCTAAGTGTATAATCCTGTCATTAGAATACCTACTTATTTCATGAGATGAATGCAGAAAACTTTCTGGTAGGTAATAACAATAATTCAGACTTTAAACTACTTATTCTATAAATTGACAATGAAACACAGTTAGACTGCAAAATTATCAACCTCCATTTGTTCCTAATTCATATCAACAGCTCGCATACAATCAATCCATAAACCACATATGAAATCCAATAGTATCTCTTGCTGCAAGTGTAATCCTGTCATCATAGAATACCTTATTTCGTAAGAGTATGTAATGAAACTTTCTGTAGGTAATAAATTAATACCCAGACTAAACTAGTTATTCTATAAATTGACTAGTGAAACACAGTTAGACCGCAAAATATCAACCCTCATTTGTTCTTAATTCATATCAACAGCTCGCATAATCAATCCATAAAAAACCATCGAACAAACAATAGTATCTCTTACTGCTAAGGTGTATAATCCCTGTCACTTCGAGAATACCTACTTATTTCATGAGTATGGAAACTTTCTGTGTAAGTAATAAATTTCAATAATTCCAGACTTAAACTCATTATTCAGAATTGACTCAAGAATAAAAGTTAGACTGCAAAATTATCAACCCTATTGCTATCTCAATTCATATCAACAGTCAGCATAAATCAATCCTAAACCATACGAAACTAAGATATCTCTACTGCTAAGGTGTATAATCCTGTCATCATAGAATACCTACTTATTTGATGAGTATGTAAATGAAACTTTCGGTAGGTAATAAATTAATAATTCCATCTAAACTAGTTGATTCAATAAATTGACTAATGATACAGCTAGACTGCAAAATTAACAACTCCTCATTTGTTCCTCATATCAACAGCTCGCAGCAACCAATGCCCGAACCATGTACGAACTGATC
>BGPR01019198.1:0-24980 GCA_013235015.1 Araneus ventricosus
AGTTTAGCATTGGGAGGAATGCCTGAAGGTTGCATTCTTTTTTTTCTTGTTTTGTCCAATCGTCTTTCGTTTCATCGAATCAGAATTCATTCCGAATTCTGAGTGGATGAAAGAAAATCATCCACGAATTTCGTGAGAAAAAAAGATCGTTAGCTCTCCGTGAAGGAAGCCATTTTATTTTCACGTTCTCTTTAACATTCTTTTCTTCGTTTTTGTTAATTATTTCGATTTCATTTTTGTTAGTTTTCGTTCCCTAACGTTTGTCTATCAACATAGACATGACACATTTGGTCGGATTTAAGCGTTTTCAGCATCAAATTTTGTCATTCTTGGGATCGATGTAAATCTGCATTAAAATTTTTGGTAATGCGTTGGGGGAGGGGGGTGCACACACAAAAGAGGTGAATAGCACACAAACAAAAACTGCGCACCTTGTGCACATTCAAAATAATGTCAGATTTGATAGATAAAAGATCAGGAAGAATGTTTATTGAAACATATTCTTCAATTTAAAGATCAGGAAGAATGTATATTGAAACATATTCTTCAATTTAAAGTTTTAAATACAAAATGATGAGCAAAGAGCAGTCTGCTGTTGAATATTTTAGAAAAAGAGATTTTTTGCATGATGCTATTGATAGTAACATGTGCAAAAATTTAAGGTCATCAGGCAACTGGTACTAGGAGCAACTTGATAGTAAGAAAATAGCAATGAGGAAAAAATAAAGAAAAATCCCCAATTAAAGAAAGGGAGCAAAATTTAGAAAATGGAGGAAAATAGCAGGCTGAAGCATGAAAGAAAGCTTGAACTGTTATCTCAAAAAAAGGGAAACAAAAGTCATAATCAAAAAAAGTTTTTAAGTGGCCATAATTTCTCGTGAGATAATTTTTACCATAGTTTTTATTTTATCAAAACTTTATACGTAATTCATTTTTCATCCATTAATTTTCTTTTAAATTATAATTCTACAATATTTTTAATATCTCAAGCACTTTTTGTATAAATTTATTCATTTATTGTTCAATTAATCATACTTATTTTAGTTCTCGGTGTTTACGTTTAACTCGATTCCGTATTTATGAAGTTCAGCTTTTTTTGTTCCAAGTCTGTGTCATGTCTGTGAATTATTAATATATCTTCCTTAAGATAAAACAAATCAAGTTATTTTCAACTCTGTTGAATTTCATAAACTGCATTCATTCATAGATGGGGGGAAAAAATTCCGGGGGTGACGGTGATGCAGATATATCCATATATATATATTTTTTACCTTTTTAAATCCAGAATTTCTGGATCTGTGAAATAATAGACTTCTTATATTTCTCAAATTTTGTTTGGTAGTATATCATTTAAAGATTTATTATATGGAAACCAGAGAGAATATAAGATGTCCTTGAATATTGATAAGTTGAGACAATAAAAAGATTATTCTCATTAATTAAAAATACCATTGAAGATTTGATGATTTTTTGGTCCAGAAATCTCTCAAAATCCTTTTCACAGGGATTTTACCTAGGTAAATATCTCGGATAATGTATTGAATATCTGTACAACTTAACCAAATTTGTTATATTCTGTGAAACATTATTATTCTACTAGCAGTTATTTTTGAATATTAAGTGTAAAGTGCCATTGTCTACTTCAAAAAGTCTTGATCTTATTAAACCTCCAGCTGTTTAAAATATTTAAACACAACAGGTCCCAAAACTCGCACTCCCCAAGCTGAGCTTCAAAAAAAGTTTGAGAAACCAAAAAGGTAAGGTAATTATACCTCCCCCCCAAAAAAACCTGGCTAGTAAAATTGTTTGAAAATACATCTTTGCATGTATGTACATTATATATGTATTGCACTTATATCTTTAATTATTTGAAATTATGTTTGACTTTTAATTTTTGGGATTTCTGAAATAGGGTCACAATTGTCCCCTGATTTTCTGTGTACTAGTTTCTTTTATTTAACAGGCTGCGTAGTGTCGTGAAAAGTTCTTAAATTTGAAAACCATTTTTAAGCACCTTAAAGGTGCTTAATTTTGAAAAAAAGGTCCTTAAAAAGTGCTTAATTTTCTCAAGAAATGCAAATAAAATCTTCTTTCAAAACCTCAGACATTGAATGCGATAAATCAAAAGTATAGTCGTAAAGCTTTGTTTACCGGATGTATCAAGAATGAAAACCCAAGAAAGGAAAGAATGGGGAACTTCAGCATTTTTTAAAATTTTTTAAATCAATTTAAAATGTTTCGAAACGAACAATATTATTAGAAAAAAATTCTAGACAGTTTTGTTTTTTTAAAATTTGCAACCAAAGTTCGCCTCTCAGAAAACGCGGGAAAAATGATCCATTTTGGCGCCAAACGGGTCTGACGTCATAGTTGCTTGACAGGGGAGACGCACACTTCCTTCCCGTTCGCTTTCTATAGAGATTCTCTTTTTTTTCTATATTTTCCGACTCTCGCATCAGATAAAATAATGTCGGCAAGATACAAGTATTGTATTGTTCCTAAATGTAGTAATACAACTCTAACGGCACCCGATAAATGATTTTAAAATGTGCAAAACATTGTGTTATTCGCAAAAAGTGGTGTAAAGCGATGAAGAGAGATCCGAAGCTTAATTCGGAATTATCAGCAAGCAGCATTCGTCATGTCTGTGGAGATCATTTTGATGCGAGTTATTAATCTAGATTATATCTATTAAAATTGTATATCATGAAGCACAGTAAATTCAGAATTCCATATCGTTTTTGTTTTTAAAAGAAGTAGAAGGTCAGGTTAGCAGCCAAAAAAAGAGATATTTTAAAGCAAATAGTTAAATTTAAATAGTTTTTTTTCTCGTTTGATTACATGGAATTTATTTTTTTCCGGCCCAAATATAGAAGATCCCACCTTCTTTAAGATTCTTTTTTTAAAACTTGCTCTTGTTATTGCAAATTTTTATTATTCCTGCTAACCTCGCCTTATACTTCTTTAACTAACTTTTTGAAGATAAATTTTGATTTTAATACATTCATTGAATATAAAGGATTTATTTTGCATCAAAAATTAATTCTGCAAATTATTTTGTTGAACTACGAATGAAAACGAATTTCGTTATCAAAAAAGTCGTGAATTTAAACTAATTTTTAAGATATTCTTATTAGTTTTCAATAGTACTGTAATTTTTTTAAAAAATATAAGAAACATTCGAATATCCATTGAAAAAATTTTTGCAATAAACAAGAATTATGATAACGAAATTCGTTTTCATTCGTAGTTCAACAAAATAATTCGCAGAATTAATTTTTGATGCAAAATAAATCCTTTATATTCAATGAATGTATTAAAATCAAAAGTTGTCTTCAAAACGTTAAAGAAGTATAAGGTGAGGTTAGCAGGAAAAAAGAAATTGATATTTCAAAGTAAATAGTTAAATTTAATTTGTTTTCTCCCTCTATTATCCCCCTTTTTTGATTACATGGAATTTACATTTTAAGAAACCATTGATACCCCATAACAATATCGGGAAGTACTGTAAAGAAGAGCCTTGAATTTCGTATTTGTTCTGTTTTTGATATAAGTATAAGATGAGGTTAAACGCATAAGTACCTGTATGAGCTCGTATTGAAAGGTTACGTGGTAGCCACATGTAGTTTTAAGGTTCTATTGTTGATTAAGGTTTAAAAATAGATTTAATACGTATTGTGTCTATTTTGGCACTGATTTTAAAATGAAAATTATTTTGTGTTTTTCAAACCACGGTTTTGTTTAATTTTTTAAAAGTTTATTTTTATTTTTTCACATGAAAAGTTAAGCTCGGACACATACATGGAAATGTAGCTGGCCTTTAGCGGTTTCCTGCATTTTTTTATTTATGCTGATTCATCCACACGGGGATAGTGATGATTTAATAGCGTTATCAGAATTAAATTTTTTTTCATTTTCAGTTGATTTTTTTATAGGACTAAAGATTTCCTTTCTTTTTTTTTATGCATAATTCGGTTAACATTAAAAAGAAGTTAAGCTAGAATTAATTTTGTTTCATTGTCTCTGTTTTCCATGCTTTTTGTTATTTTTTAAGCACTTTGTCTGTCTACAAATTAGTATGCGTACCATGGGATACTGTTAGGATTCTGAGTTATGATAGGTTTTTTTTTTTAGCTAAGTTCAGCATTTTATTTTATTTTTTGTTTTATGTTGTTTCATTGAGGAGGATTATAAGACAAAAAAAAAGGAGAAATTTTACCGTTGTGCTTTTATTCCTCGTATCTCAGCCATTATAAAATCGGAATTTTTCTTGAAATACATTGCCACCATTGTAGGAACAATCCTTGGCAAATTATCCGATTTACCTTGCACAAAACCAATATCCATTGTGAAATTGAACGTTGAATAGTAGAAAAGTCAAAAACTTTGCTTTTAAAATGTTAGCTGGTACAAACGCCTTGATTCAAAGCAGGGTACAGAACTAGCGAAAGAGAAGTATGCGAAGGAAAGCACTCTTGACGTCAGAATCTACTCTGCCAATGAGAGTGCGTTTCGGATTGCATCACGATTCCTGCTATTTCAGTGCATCTTTCGCTCTCAATAATTAAATAAATTAATTTTTCTGTAAAATTTCACTTGCATATTTGAAATTAGAATGATTTTTTCTACAAATATGGATGGCTTTCACGTGTTTTTAAAAACTGCTGAAGTTCCCCATTTTGGGAAGGTATCCAGGGTGAGATGGATCCAGGGGTATCAACACATGTTAAGATAACCCTTATAGTCCAGTCAACGAAGGCCCAAAATAATGGTGTAAAAAACATTGAAACATATAGCTTTGAAAATAGGTGCACCTTTTTCGTGAGGGGCTCCTGATGAACATACTAAAAGTCCCCGGTTCTGAAGGGGTGTTCGTGCGACTTGGGATTTTATCCCCTTCCTTTTCCAGTTCTTCTTGAATATCTCAAAAACTATTCAATTTTATAAATTACAGTTGATTTAACAAATTAGAGTGAAATTCCCTACAAGTTCATGCTTTTATTTTTCTATCTTTAATAGTTTTTGAGATAATTGGTTTCAAAATGGATAAATTTGTAAAAAAATCTTAGTTGATAGTCCAGTCAACGAAGGGTTTGAAAAAAATATTAAATCATATAGTTTTGAAAATTGGTAAACATATTTGTGAGGGGCTCCTGATGAACATACTAAAAGTCCCCATTCCCGAGGGGCGAACTTGTGCCACCAACCTGGATTTCTCCCCCCCCCCCTTTTTAGTTTTTCTTGAATATCTCGAAAACTACTCGGTTTTCAAATTACAATTGATTTAACAAACTAAAGAGCGTGAAATTTCCTACGAATACATGCATTTATTCTTCTAGCTTTTATAGCTTCTGAGATAATGAGTTGCAAAGTTTGCCCCCATCTTGGATTTCAACCCCCTTTTTTAGTCTTTTTTGAATATCTCAAAAACTATTCAATTTTTAATTACATGTAAAACAGCAAATTAATGGTCGTAAAATTCTCTACAAATACATGCTTTATATTCAGAAAAACTAAAGGGGGATAAAATCCAAGTTGGCCACAAATTTTGAGACCCATTAACCTTGGAAACTATTAAAGATGGAAGAAACATAAAGGCATGTATTTGTAGGGAATTTTATGCTCTTTAATTTTCTGATTATATTAAATTTGCAAAGTGAATATTTTTCGAGATATTAAAAAAAAAACTTGAAAAGGGACATGAAATCCAAGATGTCAGCAAACTTTGAGACTCATTATCTCGGAAACTATTAAAGCTAGAAGAAAAATAAAGGCATTTATTTGTAGGGAATTTTACGCTCTTTAATTTCGTTAAACAATTGTAATATGAAAACAGTTGTTTTTGAGATATTAAGAAAAAACTAAAAAAAGAAGGGATGAAATCTAAGTTGGTGGCGTGAGTTCCCCCTTCAGGAACGGGGACTTTTAGTCACAAACATGTTGACCAATTTTCAAAACTATACGATTTAATGTTTTTTTCAAACCCTTTGTTGATTGGACTATTAATGTCTTTTTTTTCCCCCTCTTGCTCTTTCTTCAACAATGAATGGCTCTTCAACAGCAACTCTTCCAATACTTAAATATATAGGCACCACTATATATTTAAGTTTTGGAAGGGTTATCCCGAAGGGGCAAATTATCTGGTAATCCAAATTAACGGGTGATATGTTAATTTTAAGAAATGTTGGAAAAGGTCACAAATTTTTATAGTTAATCTTATAAAAGTTTTAATTTTTGGTAGTGACAGTTTGCATTATCATATTTATTTTTTTGGCAAACCAAAAAGACATCCTTTATTTTACAATAGAAGACGTGCAAATATAAGTATTAAAATTAAAAAAATACATATTTAAAATTAAAAAAAATTACATATTTTAAATTTTTCAATAAAAACTATGCAATATTATAAAACAAAATATCCTATGCTTAGAAAATGCTTGGGTTTATGTATGCATGCACAAAGGTGCTTAATTTTTTTGGCTAAGGTGCTTAAAAAGTCCTTAAAATTGCTTAATTTTTGCAGCAATTTCTCACTATGCACCCTGTTTAAGAACAAGAAATAAATTGCTAAGTGTTCTGAATAAATAATCTGGGATTTCTTATCTATTTGAAAAATCAAAATTAAGTGATATTGCTGATTTTAATTAATAGGGATAATTGACTTGTCAAAAAATCTCTCTAAAAAGTTTTGTCCATCAAATTGAAAAGACTCTTATATTGGATAATTTTAATTGATTGACATTCAATTTTATATTCTGAATTTACTCATTAAAAGATTTTATGTGGTTAGTATTATTATTAGAATGTTGTTTTGTGAGAATGAATGTGTAAGTGGCCTTTTATGTTGTTAAATGAGACATTTTGGGGTTTTTAATCCATTTAGTGGATTTTTGGATTGTCATTTTCAAGATTTTTTCTGTTCTTGTTTTTTTAAACCAGCTTTGTCCACTTATCAGAATTTGATTCTGATTTCACTACTTATTCTACTTGTGATATGATTGATTCTGAGTTGAATGGATTCAAATCTGACGTTTCAGATCATGAAGTTGAGACTAAGACCATAAATTCGACTATGAGCCTCTGTTTCCTGCTGTATAGCTTAGTTGATAAAGGTTTGGGTGAATGTTGGAAGCATATTTGATGCCTTGGACATGTTTTAGCCAATGAGCACATTTAGTAATTCTTGAAAGATAGTAATGGTATTTTAACACTATTCTTTCATAATATATACAGACATGACACATTTCCGCGGAAACGCGGATTTCCGCTTTTTCGGCATCGAATTGAATCATTCTTGGGATCGATGCAAATCTGCATTAAAAAATTTTTTTTTATGTGTGTGGGGTTGGGGGGTGCTCACGCAAACAAAAGTTGTGCGCCATGTGAAAATTTTGCTTATGGCTCTAAGGCGAAAGAAATTTGAATTCATAAGATATTGCGTAATCCTGCCGAAAGTTATGTATCGGCGTTTTGCCGCGCTTTGGGGGCAAAGTTTAGCATTGGGAGGAATGCCTGAAAAGGTTGTATTCTTTTCTTTCTCGTTTCGCCCAATCGTCTTTCATTTCATCCAATCACAATTCATTCCGAATTTTGATTGGATGAAAGAAAATCATCCACGAATTTCTTGAGAAAAGAAGATCGCTGAAGCTAATTTTTTTTCGCGTTCTTTTTAACATTCTTTTCTTCGTTTTTGTTAGTTATTTCGATTTCATTTTTGTTAGTTTTCGTTCCCTAACGTTTGTCTATCAACACAGATATGACAAGTTTGGACAACGCGGAATTCAGCGTTTTCGGCATCGAATTTTGTCATTCTTGGGATCGATGTAAATCTGCATTAAAATTTTTGGTAATGCGTTTGGGGGGAGATGGTGCGCACACAAAAGACGTGAAAAGCACGCAAACAAAAACTGCCTGCCGTGTGCATATTCAAAATAATATCAAATTTGATAGATGAAAGATAAGGAAGAATGTATATTGAAACATATTCTTCAATTTAGAGTGTTAAATGCAAAATGATGAGCAAAGAGCAGTCTGCTGTTGAATATTTTAGAAAAAAGATTTGTTGTGTGATGCTATTGATAGTAAGTAACACGTGCAAAAATTTTAGGTCATCAGGCAAATGGTACTAAGAGGAACTTGATAGCGAGAAAAAAAAAAAAACAACCCCCCCCCCCAATCAAAGAAAGAAAGCAAAATTTGGAAAATGGAGGAAAATAGCAGACTGAAGCATAAAAGAAAGCTTTGAACTGTTAGCTCAAAAAATGAGAAAAAAAAGTTTTATGTATAATCAAAAAAAGTTTTTACAAGGCCATATTTTTTAGTGAGATAATTTTTACCATAGTTTTTATTTTAACAAAACTTTTTGCGAATTCATTTTTCATCTATTAGTTTTCTTTTAAATAATAATTCTACAATATTTTAAATATCTCAAGCACTTTTTGTTTAAATTTATTCATTTATTGTTCAATTAATAATACTTATTTTATTTGTCAGTGTTTACGTTTGACACAATGCCGTATTTATGAAGTTCAGCTTTTTTTGTTCCAAGCCTGTGTCATGTCTGTATATACTAACATATTCAGTTGCATGGCTTTTTATCTTGTGCCAAACAACCAGACTCAAAACTACACATAAAGCATTCAGGTAATTGGGTTTTAAAAGAGTGTGCACTCTTATTTTTTCTTCAAGCAAAATGGTATGCCAGTTTTGTTGCACCCTTGTAAAGTCAGAGCTCAATTTAAGGTGGACTAGTGATATATTAACAACTAAGCCCATTTAGGTCAAATATGATGCTTTACATTAAAAAGAAAATGGTCTGTTTTTACAAAACTGCTAAATGATAGTGCTTCTAAAAGCAGTGGTTCTCAATTTTTTATTTCGACCTTTTATTTCTCCCGTAGGTTAGCTTAAGAGTCAAATCACTCCAATTGATTTACTAATATTTGTAGATTTTATTTTATTATTAATAATATGTCTAACATCAAAACAAATGAAAAATAGCATTGAAATAATTTCGCATTAGTTTATAATGAAAGTTAACACAACTATTCATGGTAATAATGAAAGTGGAAGACAATTTCAATGAGATCTTTGAGTTTGCTTCGTGGTGCTGAGTTTTATAAAATTTTATATAATTAAATATAATATTAAATTAAATATAAGCAAATATCTGGAGCTTCTTCAAGCTTATTGTGATATTTGCTCTTAATATATGCATACGACGAGAATCACAGCTCGGGAGTCTTCCAAGCCATCTGACTGTGGTTACTAGAATTGGTGGCGAAGGGTTGCCACAACTTGGTGCGCCCTACATTGCCCCTGATGCCATTTGCGCCTGCTAAGCCACTGATGATGACTTGGGTAAAAACAAGCAAGCATATTATTACCAAGACACTGGTTATTTACACTTTTTTCACATATTGAAAAACTGCAAAGGAAAAGCAAAATGTAAAGCTAAATTAAGAATACCTTTAGCAAATTTCATTTTAAAATGTATTGCACAATGTTGTACATTTTACAGATTTAAATATTACTGGATTATAGTATAGGTACACAAACTTTTCCATATAGTGTTAATTTGAAACATGCTAGTTTAAAACATCTTGGCTTCAAATTTAATAAATTGCATTTTTTAATGAAGTGAGAGGCGCATTGAAGGGAACTTGTAAATTCTAGACCTCACCAATTTAAAAGGCTTATTTGATACATATTCCTTAAAACAAATCAAGCTCTTAGATTGAAAATATAAAATACAGTCGGACCTCTATTTAACGAACCTCTGTTTTGCGAATTTCTCTATTTTGCGAACTTTTTCTTGGAACCAAGAACATTTTGCGAATTTCTTCATAAAATAACCTCCGAATAGCGAAGTGCATTCTCTATTTAACGAACTTTTTCTTGTGATCCAATTTTTTTTCTCCCTATTTCTCAAAATATTTCTAAACATTTCAAACTTATTCTTTCTTTTAACACATTTTATGGTGCTCGATGACCTTGAAGCCGGAAAATGTCAAAGCGAAAGTATTTGAGCATCAAAGAAAAAAATTTAATTCTTCATGAGGTGGATAAAGGCGTGAAAAAAAAAGGATATTGCCTTAAAATTTGATATTCCTCCAAACAGTTTATCAACCATAATAAAAAAAATCGTGATAAGATACAAAATTATGATTCATCGAATTCTTGTTCAAAACATTTAAAATCATGTGTCTATGAAGATGTGGATGAGGCAGTTTTGAAGTGGACAGTGTGAAAAATAAAAACAATACAGCAATGAATTGTGATGAGGACGAAAATGATGAAGATGGAAATGATCATGATGCAGAAATCAAACAAACCTTCGTATGATGAAATGCTAAAATTCATTAATTTTAATATAAAATTATTTTTTTTAATTGAAAATACAGTGTATTCCCGGACAATGGTTTATTTTATTCTTGTTTTCCTTGCAGATTACTTTTTGATGGGTAAAATATATAAAACAAATAGATATTAATTTACAAAATAAAGGTGTGATTAATAACTTTTTAATAATATTTAGTGTTTATGAATTTAAAATCTGTTTTGAGTAGTTTAAAGTATTTTAAAAGGTGAATCTCTATTTAACGAATTTTCCATATAACGAACTTTTTTTCGGGATTTAGCGACTTCGTTAAATAGAGGTCCGACTGTAGTTATGAAGTATTCATAACTGTGACAATATTATTTTTACTGTGAGTATTCACTTTCCATAGAAAGGCATTTGTTTTTAATATTTGGACATTTATGAAAAATATTAATTGCATCTATCTTCATGAAAATTACATTTATCCCTTGGCAAACTATTTCATGTTTTTCCCATTATTGCTTCTTCTCGCTAAAATTATGAATAGTTTTTGATAGTTAATTTGCTATTAAATATATAAACAAAACTCCCAACATTTGCTTTTGAATCATGCCATTGCTGGAATCATTTTTATAACAAAGGTTTTACCTTCTAAAGTTGAAAATATTCATTGCCTAAATTACCTTTATACAAATTAAATAACCTTTAAAGAAAATTAACTTCATTTTGGTATATTTTTATATGGTCAGTTATTTGACTCCATTAGGATCATTTATGTAGACAATGAACAGAAGAGGTCCAAGGTCACTAATAGGACCTGGGTTAAATATCGACCACAATTTAAAGTTTAAAAATACGTTAAGAGAACCATGAATATAAAATGATGCAAGATTCAATTGAAATCATATTCCCGGCGAACAAGCTGGTCGCCGAAGGCGGCTAGTGTATAATATGTATGAACATTGTGTATGATGTATCACATTTATATTCTTAATTATTTGAAATTGTTTTATTTTTACTTTAATTTTTGGGATTTCTTAAATAGGGTACAATTATATCTGATTTTCTTTTTATTAGTTTCAATTATTTAAGAACGTGCAATAAATTGCTAAGTTTTCTGAGTAAATAAACTCGGATTTCACTTCTATTTGAAGAAAGAAAATTAAATCATTTTGATCATTGCGATCAATACTTGTCAAATCTCTTAGTGACAAAGTTTTGTTCTAATTGAAAAAAAGACTAAATATTGGATAATTTTGATTGACATTCAATTT
This sequence comes from Araneus ventricosus, assembly GCA_013235015.1. Taxonomy (NCBI): domain Eukaryota; kingdom Metazoa; phylum Arthropoda; class Arachnida; order Araneae; family Araneidae; genus Araneus; species Araneus ventricosus. The sequence continues at coordinate 11,596 of BGPR01019198.1, forward strand.
TATAATATTTATTTACTCATTAAAAGATATGATCAGTATTATTATTCGAGTATGATTTTAAGAATATGAATGTGCAAATGGCCTTCATGTCATTAAATGAGACATTTCAGGCTTTTTGACTCATTTGAGGGATTTTCTAGTGGTCATTTTCGAAATTTCTCCTATTCTTGTATTTTAAACCATCTTTGTCTATATAAAAGAGTCTGAGTAGAATGAATTCAAATCTGACATTTCATATCATAAAATTGAGACTACCATCATAATATCTTCTAAAAACCTTTGTATCCTGCTATAAAGGCTTGGCTGAATGTTGGAAGCATGTTTGATCTTTGAGACATGTTTTAGGCAATGACACCCATTTAGTGACTTATGAATTCTTTTTGGTAACATTTTCAGATTCTTCATTGAAGACCGTAACGCCATTTTAATATATACTAGCATATTCAATTGTATGGCTTCTTTAGCTTGTGTGCCAAACAACCAGGATCAAAGCTACACAAAAAGCATTCAGGACATGGGTTTTAAAAGAGAGTGCATTCTTTTTTTCTAATGAGATGTCAGTGTTGTTGCAGCCTTGTGAAGTCAAGGCTGAATTTAAGGTTGACTAGTGAAATGTAAACCAGTAAGCCTATTTTGATCAAATTAAATTAAAAAGGAAATGTTCTGTTTGTACAAAACACCGCTAAATGATAGTGCCTCTAAACTGAGAGAAAAACACGAAATTGCTTGTTGCGATGAATTTAGACATGTTTACATTTCCTGGAGTTTTTTTTTTAGATGTGTCTGATTGATTAAGCCATCAAGAGTTTAGATTTATGTTTTCAATGAATTTATGTTTTGCATTAGCCAGTTTAATTTCCATGAATATGGTGCAGAGTTTTTTTCTGAAGTTTTAAGTTTTTATTAGGAACTCAGCTGTAGAATTATCAGCCAATGCAATTTTATAAATTAGCCAAGAGCAGCTCGTGCATGGATATTGTTGAACTGCAGCATCCCAACTTTTTTCCTTGTATGTATAAATATAATCAATAAATCAATTTTGTGCGTGATATTTAAATCCATCAACATTCTAATGCATTTCCTTTTAGAGCTTTCAATATTCAGGGGAAACACAGTGAAAAACAGTATGCCTCTCGTCGTAAATACAACAAGTAGATTCACGAGTAGTCCAATCCATTTCATTTGGCCCGAAGACTGGTTTGTTTTCCACCGATTCAAGTCGATCGATTAGGTGGATCATTCACGGAGGCTCCAAAATGCTCTATTGGCCGCTTTGATACTCCCCTACGTGTGGGAATATCGCTTTTTGGAGAATCCCCTCCCCCCCATCAAAACCTGGAGTGAATTTTCGCTAACGAAAACACAATGGAATCGTCATGTTGTTTACAGAAATTCCAGGAGGTCGATACCTACGGTTTCCCCATCAATTGTCAACAAAGAAAGGAACTGCATTTTTTCTAAAAAAATTTACCCAGACGCCCGAAACCGCCCGAGTCTGGCTTCTGTCGAACGGGCGGTTTCAGGCGGGACAGAGCTTCTAGGGTTAACAAAGCGTATTCATTCTATTCTACGATTTGTGAAGGGCAGGGTCTGCTGGGAGTGCAACAATTCCTTTCCAGAGACGGTAGAAGTGGGGTTATACATGTTTTTCTGTGAGCCTGAAATTTGAATATAAATAAATGATATCTTGATAAATAAAAATTCATTAAAATATATTGTACTATTACATTTTTTTTATAAATACGAAAGTAACATCTCTACATGTGTATTTATTTTAACCTTAGTTTCATTTTTTGTTGTTCAGCCGCAATTGAGTAAATCTTTGTGAACAAATTATACAAGAAAAATAATTGAAAATATTTAATTTGAAGTTATATTTAATCAAATTAGTAATTTCTAGGTTAAAACTTAGCTACATGATGTCACATCTTGTTTTTTTTAAAACTAATAATTGAATTATTCAGAATTAATTAGAAAAGGCAAAATTTAAGTTATGCTGAAAGGCATTATTGAGCATCCCACAGCTACAATGCAAGAGCCACCACTGAAATTAGCATATAACTTTTCTCATAATAGCATCTTCGTAATAAGCTTGCTTTCTACAGATCATGTACGCTTGTGTTTTAAGAGTTGAAAAATATGTTACCATTGAATTCAGTGGTTGATAAATATTGCTGATTTACTTAAATTGAGTATATATATAATTTTTTTGAATGGAATAAACACCACTAATTTGAAATGGATACAACTTCTCTGATAAGTTATGGTTTGCCAAAAGGCCTTTCTACTGATTTCTGAGTACAGTACAAGAATTAAAGCGATTAATTTTGAAAAAGTAAAAACTGATTTAGATTACTTCTGTTTTAAGAATACAAAGATTAAAGACACTGTGCTTAAATTTTTATTAGATGAAACATTTTAATTACTAAGTTGTTAAATGATTACTAATTAAATTACTAAATACAGAAAAATAATGTTGGATCACCAAACAATATTGTATTATTTTGCTGATTCAGTTTCATTCAGAGATAACAAAAATTTCAGAAAAGTAAACAGAAAAAAACAATTAACTGTTTAAATAGTTGCCAATGATTAACCTGGTTATGCTAACAGATGAGTTAGTTTTCGACTTAAATGCTATTTTTTGTATTTCTAAATACATAAGACTGTTCGACATATATTAAAATAGGTTAATAATACATACGAGGGTATATTGCTTAACCATTGAACTGCGGATACTTTCTTATATACAGGGTTCCCAACTATATCCTTTACACCCCCCCTTAACTTCTAAACGGTGACAGTTTAGGCCATTATATATGTTGCGGCTAAAGCAAGAATGAAAGTGAAACCTAGGTTTAACCGGTTAAAGTGGGGATTATCAAGGCTTTGCGGCTAAAGCCCGAAGATTTCCCAACGCCTCAACCTTTCACCGGCTAAAACTGGGTCGAACGAATTCTAGTAGGTTAAAGGTGGAAGCGTTGGGAAATCTTCGGGTTTTAGCCGCAAAGCCTTGATAATCCCCACTTTAACCGGTTAAACCTAGGTTTACCTTTCATTCTTGCTTTAGTCGTAACATACAGGGTTCCCAGTTATATCCGTTACACCCCCCTTAACTTCTAAACAGTGACAGTTTAGGTCCTAAAGTTGCTGTCTAGGTATAGTAAAAAGGCTATGAACTACTCGATGAGATAATTTACAACGCCATCTATCGGCAGATTTTGGAATTAGCGGTCCTATCTCGTAAACGGTGAAAGATACGAGAAAAAGTCAACTAGAAAGCTGTAGAGCATTCTTGATTTAGTACGAAAAGATACCTTGCGCACATTAATACTCAAAACAGAATGCAAAAAATGAACATTTGTTTGATCAGGATTTCGAAAATTGTCATGTCATAAAGATTGGAAGAAAGAAACTGAGACACGTCCCTGTCTTCTGGATCATTTATTTATACTGCTCAAAATGCTCTCTGTTAGCCACTATACACATTTGCACTCTGGACTGGATTTCTCGCTGCACGTTGTGCAACATGGCAGGTGTTACGGAGGCACAAGCATCAGCAATGCGTCGTCGAAGATCCTGCAATGTTGGCGGAGGGGTCCTCATGAATGCAAATCGCATGTGTTTCCCCAGCGGCACAACACAGGCTGGTATTTAGTCCATAATATGGTCTTTTCTCGCTTCGCTAGGGTTTCACGACGCCATAGTGCTGAAAATCACAATCAAACAAATGTTCATTTTTTACATTCTGTTTTGAGTATTAATGTGCGCAAGGTATCTTTTCGTACTAAATCAAGAGTGCTCTACAACTTTCTAATTGACCTTTTTCTCGTATCTTTCACCGTTTACTAGATAGGACCGCTAATTTAAAAATTTGCCGATAGATGGCGTTGTAAGTTGTCTCATCGAGTAGCGCCTAGTCTTTTTACTATACCTAGACACCAACTTTATGGCCTAAGCTGTCACCGTTTAGAAGTTAAGGGAGATGTAACGGATATAAGTGGGAACCTGTATGTGGTTTTTAAACCACACCCACAGTTAAAGGGTTAAAAATTGCTTGACAACCACCCGCCCATTTCAATTCCAGCTATGTTGTTCAACATGTAAAGTGATATTTGGACAACTTTATATTCAGCAAATGTCATAGGATTTTGCAGGTACATTGTATCCTTCAAGTGGCTCCACAAGAATCAGGTATGGCTGAGACCCACTGAATGCAATGGCTAATATATGCGCTGTACCTGGGAGGAGGGGGTAAACCTTTGCAATGGTGCAGTAATCAAAAGTTTCTTCCAAGAAAGATATGATGGGGCTACACATCGCCTTGCATAACCCAGGCTGTTTCAGGTGAATCATCCAAGACGCAAAGGATAGCCACAAATTCATGCAAGATCCTCAAGTACAGACTTGAATTACCTCCTATAAAGTGGAGGAAGGCTCAGTGGTGCCTCTGCTTTATGCAGTTTCCCGTACAATAATTTTTTGTGCATAGAATCATTGTGAGGATGCCTCTGCTAAGTACAGCCGCTGTGGCCTAGTGGTAAGGTCTCGGCTTTGGGGCCGGAGGGTTCCTGGTTCGAGACCCGATTCCACTGAAGATCCGCCGTGTATGGAGCCTGTTGCACTTTAAATCATACGTAGTGGCCAAATGTCCTCCCGTTAGTGTGGTGCGGAAGTTTGGAGAGGGAGATGTCAGCTCAGGTGTCATGTGACTTTTGTCCAAAATTACGAGGTCTGTCCCAAAATAGCCCTAGTGTTGCTTCAAAACGGGACGTTAATATAACTAAACCAAACTAATCTGCTGAATACAGCTCCCATACAAGAATTGTTTTGGGCGTAGAATCGTAATCATGTGATTTCTAACAGTTTTTCAAAATCGACAGCTTTAAAATCCAGAGTGGTGCCTATCGGTGATATTTAGTACTAACACAAAGAAATGAATTAATAAAAATTCCTTGCTTCGCTCATTAATCTCTTACAAGAACAACTTTAATAATTGTCCCCGTTTGCTTACTATTTCGTTTCAGCAACCGCCAGCTCTTTCAAGATGTCTTCAGTGTAGGGTGAATTTATTGACAGAAGTATCAAACTGCCATGGGAATTTTGAAATATGAATAAGTCGATAAACTGAATGACATCAAATTCCATTTAGTTCGGATAGTCAACACTTCGTCCAGATAACTCTAAAATCTAATTGGTTGGATCGATTTTCTTGGCAGTTCATGTCGGTTAATTGACAAATAATGTTAAACTAATTAGTTCAATAAATACGGTAAAACTGATTAGTTCGGATAATCAACGTTCAGCTTCTCTGATACTTACAGCATTTCACTTTCTGAACAAGATAATCAAATTAAGCTAAATCTGTAGAGTTCAACTTCAACTATCTTTATGTTAGTCATAGAAACGTAATTAATTTTCGTGAATTGCTTTATATATACACTATATGGCCAAAAGTATCCGGACACTTTCAGATTTTCACATTTTTTAGAATTTCTCTGGAAAAGATTAACTGACTGCCCTTAAACTTCGATCATGTAAAGAATAGACTTAAAGAACATTTTTCATTGAGGATTCGGTCCTGAGGGCAATTAGGGGACCGTGTACAAACTGATGAAGACAAAAAAACTTGTTGTCCCACCCCGCTTCACAGAATACTGATAACAAGATGAAACTTTCAGAAATGGTTATGTCTAATGTGCGTAATATTTACAGGAATTTTCTTAAACTCATAACAAACATTTGGGAAGATATAATGGTTTTCTTAAAAAATCCCCAATTTTTCCGCCTTTTTTTTGCTTATAACATGCAGAGTTTTCTGTTATATTAAACGAAACTTACAGAAAAAATGACAATATGTTAGAGAAGCATTTTGTAAAAATGTGGAAAACAAATTTTCAATATTACAGGAAATATGAGCAGTTTTAATAAATAATGTTTTTCTGCGCATGCGCGCAACATAGCGGAATTTTTCTTTCACAATTTTAAAGCCAGCTATATAAGGAAAATTATATAGAACATTGAGTTCAATATCATTAGTATTCAGAAAGATATCGGCATTACAACGAGCAGAAATTTAGCTACTATCGAAGAGAAGCTAAAAGATGAGGGGTTGTACACAAATTGATAATTTTTAAACTTATATCTTTGAATAGTTATACTGAATTGTACAGTGGTTAGAAATTTGCTAAATGTGAGTGAATGAAAGTGTACGGATACTTTTGGCCATATAGTGTACGTAATTATATAAATCGTGCCACAAATTTTTTTTCTGTAAAAATGAATGAATAATGAATGAATGAAGAATTTATGAAACCAGTATTTCGAATAAATAATCACACGAATCTATTAGAAAGGAAATTAGCCTTGATAACATGGCGTAGGATCAAGGTATAGGCTTTGAAAAATAAACAAAATTAAGTCAAAAGCATTTTGTAAATCTTCCTTTTCTAGAATTAAACTTGTAGTTATTTTCCAAAGCCATGCAATTTTTATATACGAGAAAGTAAAAATAGCTTTAAAGTATAAAACGAGAAAATATTGTAATCTTCAAAAAGTTCGACCTCGATATTTTGAAGCATCTCCACATTTTAGAACTCATTATCCGGAAAACACATTTTTGGAATTAAGTTTGCCGGTAGGACTGTCTGTGAACACGATAACTAAAAAACGCAATGAGTTAGATGAATGAAATTTGGTGCGTGGTCTGTACACCGAATTTGTAGTTTTATTTCAAATTTTGGACGAAATCCGCCAATGGGTTGAACGTCTACCAGCATGGTACACTTGCAGCAAGTTGATTTTTCTTGATATAGCTTGTCATGACAAACTTGATGCGGCAACTTTGCAGCAAACTTGCTGCAAAGTAACAAAACATAATCGACCAACCCACTTGCAAAACAAGTTTGCTGTGAAGTTGTAATGACAAACTTCACACCACAATTGCAAAACAAGTTTGCTGCAAAGTTGATATAACACACTTACACACCACGATCTGGATACAGTTGTATATATCTGGTTTTGATCTTTGTCTCTATTTAAAAAAAACAACCGATTTTTAATGGCATCTCCTAGACCTTTCTTCTTTTTATTAATTCAATAAATCAATAATAATTTGTAAAAAAACTAACTTATAAAAAAAATTGAAAAATTCTCCATCTTTTTACTAAATATAGAACTCGCACTTTAAAGAAAACTATATATCGCCTTTTTCTTAATGTTGAAATTTTAAAGTTCATAAACAAAATTAAACCTAAAAAACAGTCAATGTTTGTTGAAAAATAATATCTTACATTTTGCCCCATATTTTTAAAAGTAATTACTTTTGAACCTTAATTTTATAAGTTATTCTACTAGCAGAACGTAGTTATTAGCAAAAATCACTCTCTCTTTGACCATAAATCATATTCTCAACTCAAAATTTGAAAAAAATTAATGAAATCAAGAAAACAGTTTAAAATAAAACGTGTAGATGCATGGTCTATTAGCATAATCTATCTTATCCTATCGGAGTCCCGCTGGCTGAATGGCTAAGGCGACTGGTTATGAAGTGGGTTGTCGGGAGATCGAATCCAAGGTTTGTCTGCGTACTCTGATTTTGCTATAGTTTGCAATGAGTTTGGCGCAACAAGCTAGCTGCAAGTTCAACGCGTAGTGACTAACTCGTTTGCAACAACTTGTTTAAAACTTGCAATCTTGCCGCGTCAAACTTGCTGCAAGCTTGCAGATTTGCAGAGCAAGATTGCTGCAAACTAAAATTTATTTTCGTTTGTATATGAAAGCGATCAAAATTGTATATTTGTGTCCAATTATTTCATGTTCCTGTTACGCGATTGAGGGCTTTGGTGCATTTCCTTACCTCACGTGATAAGTTCCTGGAATACAAATTCTTGTTAGGAGAATTGAACAGAATATGCTTTATTGTTTAAGTATACAAGAAAGTTCAGGAAAGAACATTGTCGTCACTTTTCATAACTATCACTGTAATTATCATCCATCTTCTTATCACGTAAGCTTAAATTTTGAATAAGATTTTGTACAGCACAACTCCGGTTAACCGAACTAACTGGGGGGGGGGCGGCTGTTACGGATAAAGATTTTTTCGGTTAAGCCATGAACATTTGTTACTATTTCGTACCTAATTACAGTAAGTCATTCTTAAATGTTTTGAGAGTGAAACGAATTCAAAGCTCTCTTTGTAGGCTACACTTATATATAATATTCGCACCGGCGAGTTCGGGCGTAATGGTCCTGACAGGCACAGGTAAACAATATCGTTATTAATATTTTTAACACTCATTAATTTTAATTTTAGCATTCTAAAATTAATCACTGACCTTCTTGGGAAGACTTAAAAGAAATAAGTGGGGATATCATTGCAAAGAAGTCTGGCCTTAGCGATTATTTCCTTAGCGTGCAGTACAGAACATGTTTTTTGGAAATTGCTATTTCAGAGGCATTTCGGACAAACCGAGTTTTGGTTAATCCTAGTTCGGTTAACAGGAGTTATACTGTTTTGCATTAAGCTATCTTATATTAGAAATGTCTTATTCTTAAAATTGAAAGAAAAAAATTCTACTGTTTAGTACAAATAAAGCGTATTTTTAAAACCTTTTATTATTATTTTTTTTACTATTTTCTACTTTTAGTCTTTAATACATTTTATAATTCATTACTATAAATATTGTGGAACATTTTAATAAATTTTTTTCTCAAATTCTCTACTAGATGGCGTCTGTCACATGGAATCAAAATTTAATGAAAATTAATCGATTAACTGACAATTAAGTTCTGAAAATTATAAATTATTGCATCGTCATCGGTAATGTACAACTGTACAAAATTTCAGAACTCCAGTGCATAAGGAAATCGATCACAAAATTCTGTTTTTTCGAACAAAAAATAAGTTAACTAAAAGCGTGCGTAAAAACTGTGTATTATAAAAATAGAAAAAAAAATACAATGCTGTTTTGGTAATACTCTGTTATCCAGCAAGGAAACGAATTACAGAAGCTGCCTAATGCATTTATAAGACGCATCAAAAGCAGTTTTTATTTATTTTATAACTTTTTTTGGCGCAGGCGAGAGAATCATGGAGACTATGACGTGCATCCTTCTTTTCCTGTACAGTAATTCTTATAAATAACGAAGGGCTGGAAGATCAGCGGATTATGTCCCAGGAAACGAAATAGCATTATCCTAAAGTAGCTTGCTGGGGCGAACAAGATGAGCTACCACAGTGACAGAGCAGATTAACTTCGCTCACTAATAATTTTAGCGAAACGATATAGACCTCCGAGTAAGTTAATTGACGATTGTGGTTGAGCAAAAAAATGTAAGAAGCTGGAAGCGACTTTCATTTCTATTATATATCTTTTTCTGATATTTTATGGTATTTATATGTGGAACTCGTATATCTAGAGAAAGGTTTAGTAGATTAGGTTTAGCAGTATTTTTGGTAGAAAGCAGTTGGTGAAATTGAATCATAGATATCCTCAGTGTGGATTTTTATGTGTTTTTGGCACGATTTGCCAGAAAAATTGGCTATTTTTCATGCATTATGAATTTTTTTAAGCATAGAAATGTTTGCTATGCAATCTTTTATTTAATATGTCAGAAGGAATCTAAATTTATGACCTAGATATTTCGATTTTGGTAGTAGCATCAGGGATGATAGAATTAAAACTACTAAAACTTTATCATGCTAAGTGATATTATTGGTTTTTATTTCAGAAACAGAGATGATTAGCTTTTTCAAGACTGATTTTTAAAAAATTGCAGTGATTTGAATGCACTTGGATGTCTCGTCAGTCTTGAAAGGGTTAAATTGAAACTGCCGAAGCTGTGTTATACAAAGGCGCATCATTGGATTTGATAGATGAATTAAGTGTAATTAAATTTAAACTGCTGAAACTTTGTCATGCAAAATTGTATCATTCGTTTTGATACCAGAAATGCGTGTAGTTGAATTAAAACGGCTAAAGCTTTATGATATAATATTATGGTTTTGGTTAAATTTAAACAACTGAAACTATTATACAAAGTTGCATCACTGGTTTTTATTGCAACTTTATCATACATTACTGAAGCGTTATCGTATACAGCCGAATCTATACATATAAAACGCTAAGGCGGAAAAGGACGTGGCGGAAAAAGGGGGTTAATTTCTCTTTTGTCGATGGCAACGTCTGTTACCAAAGAAAACCGGAAGCTTCCGCCATGTTAGGCATAACTTCATATATATTCTTTGTGGTATAAAATAACTTTTGCTCACAAAAATGAGTTTAAGACTTAGAGTTCACAATATTTCTTTCAATATAATGAAATTTTGGATGAAATGATTCAAAAGAGATCAGTTGGAAATGGAGGATATGGCTTATGAGAAACAGAGAACGTTCAGGTCAAAGTCAAAAGTCAGCGAATTGGGTTTTTTCTAAAAAAAAGTTTGAATCAAAAACCTGCAAATCAGTTTTATGAAACCTTCCCCTCAATGTAAAATTCAGCAATATTTAAAATTCCAAACTGCGATATAAATGACAGTTGAAATAAGTAAAACCCCTATTTCACCTTTCAGCCATGCGTTCCGATAGTACAGTTGTCAAGGCATTGCGCTTGCAATTCAATGTTCCGGGTTCGGTCACTGAGTGATAAACTTTTTCTCCGAGTGTTTCCACTCGCCATTATTACCGTCTTCTGCCTCCCATAATTATCTCCTCATTTTAGTATCACCTTAATCGATTTATTTTTAATCCTTGAAAATTAAAAACTTCCAAAAAATCTTTACTCATTTTTCTTACATATTCCTAAGCACTTTTTTCTTCTATACCCGTTTCCGCATGACTATATTATTATAGTTTACTATTTTGATATAGTTTACATTTCAAATAATATTTTCCTAAAACTTATGGGAAAATAAATTTTTTACTAGATTTTATTCCTTTTCCAAACATGGTATATTATCCGATAAATTTAAAATAACTTCTAATGTAAATTCCATCTCTCCAATTTACAAGTGTTCTAAATCAAGAAAAGAATAATTTCTGTTTTTAAAAATAAGGTTTTATTAGTGTACTAAAAAGTAATTTTTAATTTTAATTATTTTCTACATTTTAGCTTTTAATTTAGAATTTATTATTATAAATATAAATTTTCTTAACAATTTCTTCTTAAATTCATAAGCAGATGGCGCCACTGGCATAAAATAAGTTAATCAGTTAATTGATAATAAAATTCTGAAATAATTAAAATAGTGTAGTGTCATCAAGAAAACACGAATGTACCTGTAAATAACATTTTATCCCTTACTACTATACCTGCATTTAACGTTTCATCTGCCCGTGCAGTACATACAAATGACGTCTTATTCAAATGCACAATACCTGCAAATAACGTTCTATTCTATCGCACAGTGCCTACAAATAACGTTTTTTCCGAACGCATCGTACCTTCAAATAAGGTAGGCTAAGGTTCAGGAACAAAAAATTTTATTCCTTCTTGATTAAGGTGAAAGCATTAAAAGGAAATCAGCTTAAGATTTTTATTTTTTCATAATATTGTCTTATTTTATGTTCACAGTGCTACCCACAATCTCTTTATTAATAATATTAAATCTAATTTGTTTTAGAATTAATTTTTAGAATAATTATATTTGTTTTAATTTTGCAACTCTTATGTATTTGTTTATTTATGCACTTCCATAATTTTCTTTGAAAGTTTTATTTGAAGAAAATATCTTTTTTGAGGCTAAAAATATTTTATTCTGTGCTGATTTAAGTTAAAGCATCAGAAGCAAAATAAAGCTGTTTCATATATGCTAGGACACACGTTGTCTTCACTGTAGCGAGCGAAGCGAGCAAGGTTTGCCTTTGCAATCCTCCTAAGTGGTTGGCGAGCTTTAGCGAGCAGGGGACAGAGCACCCTAGTAATTATTATTGCATTATATCAACAATTTACCGCAATTATCAATGTATTATACAAATGCTATAATTGTGATGATTCGGAATGCATAGCAACAATGGGATTTCTACACGGGATTGTACAGTAGATTCAGATTCAAGATCAGCTCTCATGGCATTAGAATCTCTGAATGAAAAAAGGGAATTCTTGAGCGATATTAAAAGTAAAATAATTAAATATCATAAAGGAATTAAATTACTTTGGGATAAAGCCCACAAGGGACGAAAAGGAAATGAGAGAGCCGATGAATTTGCAAAGCTCGCAACCAAAAAAATTACATGTGGATTTAAATTTTTTCGATTCAAAATGTCAAATTAAGACAAAATTAAAGAAAAATAGCCATGGACATTTGGCAGGAAAGATAGTCTAACTCTACAAAAGGTTGAGTTACGAGAGAATTATTTGTCAAAGTAGACCTAAAAAGATTAAAAGGGAGCTTTTTCGTTAACCAGATTTTCACTGGACATGGAATCTTCAAAACATATCAGAATAGATTCTTTGGCAAGAGGTGTAACTGTGGAGCTGACAAGGAAGATGGTAAACATCTTCCAAGAAGAAGAATCCAAGGAAGATGGTAAACATCTTCTCTTGGAGTGTAGCATATGGAAACATGAAAGAGAAATCCTGAATTTAGATTGGAAGGTTCCGTTAAAAACTCTTCTTTTGTACCCCAGTTTCCAAAACTCTTCAAGGATTGTTCTTCACAAACTCTTAACCCTAGAATTTCAGAGTGGGTAACTGTTTAATACATCTTTTTCTATGCTTATTTACTTTTACTTTTTTCCACAATTTATTCATTTATTTATTATTATATATGTAGGAAAGGTGTCTAGGGGATAAAGGTTCTAATTTGATGCAAAATGAAAATAGAGAGTTAAAATCAACTAATTTATTATTTAAACACAATTAAAACATTTAACTATTTACAAAGGGGTTAAAACAATAAACATAAGAGCAAGTTCACCTCCGAGATAGCACCAGGCTAATTCATAATTTACTTTCGCTCAGAAAACGGAGAGCCAAAATTATAACGACCGCTTCGGTGAAAAATCCAACATCGAACTGATTTAATTCCCGCCGCATGACGTGACGTCACTTCGCCATAAAACAGACGATTTTATTAGTGGTGCCATCTCTTACAATTTTAAATGAACAAAAATGCTAAAGTTAGTTTCTACATATATTTGGTATTTCTTTTCGCTTTTTAAAATTTCGTATTGAAATTTTATTTTATTTTGTAATCTTTATTAATTTATGTTTAGTTTTAGTTGTAATTTTTTTGTCAGTATTTTTCTTAATTTTTCTGAACGTTGACATGTATGTTGTATGTTCTTCATTTTTGACACTGTGTTTTTATATGTTTTGAGATGTTTGTTTTGTGAATATTTCCTGCCGGCTTTCATGCGCCGTACACCATTTTGGGTAGGTAG
>BGPR01019199.1:0-29672 GCA_013235015.1 Araneus ventricosus
ATGGAACAGACACATCGTTGCGGATGCGGTTGAATGAAGTAACTGAAAGATTTTTAACAGAACAACCAGAGGACGCAGCGAAATGCCGACGCACTGGCGGTAATAACAGTGAATCATTATAATCTGTCACAGCTTAATTTGTGAAAGATTTTTTTGTATATTCGTCTCTGTGGAGCACTGTAGCAAACGGGGCCATCCCTAAAGCAGTGGAATAGTCGCAAAGTAAGCAGTGCCGGAACGCTCTAATCGTAGTGACAAATATCGCCTTGTTTTAAGGAGGTTTTCCCAAATTTTTGTAGTTTATTTCTCTTTAAAAAAGCAGAAAAGTTCCTGTACGTCCTGGTTCCACTACAACCTTGCTCTAAAGTTACATAAATAGTTAACGCTTCATTACTGAGCTAACTTTTACACTATGACAATAGGCTCCCATTGCATATATTTTCCTACGCATTTAATAAACAATTTAGTAAAATTATAAATGCTTACCGTGTAACATATAGCACGGTAGGTTAAATATTATTAAAAAGTTCTTTAAATTTTTTTCATATTTCTTATTCTTCTTTTAATAGCTTGGATCATTGGTGGTTCAGTCAACTCCTAGTCCTACCGTAAGTTGAAATTTGCAACTATTTTTCCCCAGTTTCTAAAAACATGATTAAAAGGATTGTTAAGTTGAAAAATTGTTATGAAACGGTGAATTTTATTCTCTTTTAGAAAGCTCCGACCACGCATGCTCCTTTCAGCCCACCTGTTGATAATCTCAGACTGGATAAAGCCCCACGAGTAAGTTACTGTTTTAACTGGTTTGAAATTCTTCGATAATATAATGATTAATGGTTGAATAAAATGAATGCAAGTGTATTTTAAATTGTGTCTCCATATAAATTCTCATTTGTTCACTCATAACTGATTATAATTGAACATTTATTTTATTTTTTTTTATTTTGAATTTGGAAATTCGTATTTCAATTTTTTTATTTCTTATTTTGCTTTTTAAAAATATTCTGCTTTTTATTCGTCAGAAGAATTTTTCGTATTTTAACACTTTTACACCAACTTATTTTAATTGTTTTAAATTTTAACTTAATGAATTAATTGTACTCTGTTTAATAACAAATTTTTGTTTCTTCCCTGCTTTCTTCTGAAAGATGTGGAGGAAGGTAAGTATTTAAAAAGCATTTTATGTTCAGAATTACGCTCGTCATCTCTGTCAGTTGGAATCGGCTATCAGTCACATTATGAAGGTCGAAACTGAAAATTGAACTTGCGAACATAATTTTATATTGCAGATGTTACATATTTGTTTTACTTATTAATATGATGGGATTTTAAAAGGTTATCCAAACGATCTTTTAAACTTTTTTCTTTCTTATCTGCCATCTTTCGATTTAAATTGTGAGCGGTAAAATATATTTTTTAAAGAAAATCAGTAATGAACATGGATTTATTTGAAATGTTCAAAATAATTCAATATATCTTTTACAGGCTGTAAAATAAAAAGTGGAAAACTTTTCTGTGTCTTTATTGTTTTATTTTCTATTTTTAATCTTTCTTAGTTTCTACAGAATTGTTTCACATTTTATCCTTCAAGCATCAACTCTTACTGCATTTTAGTTTGATGCATTTTTAACAACTAATTATATCACCATTGATATACAGGGTGTCCACACTTATCGTGGTTTTTTTATGCTAACAAAATTTTTTATACCACCAAAAAGATTTATCACCTTTGGAAGTTTTGAAATTGATAACAAAAATGAATTTTCCTCCAAACTTGAGCATTTCTCTAAGAATTTTACTAACTCTACCAATAAGTGTTGCATCCGGGGAACGTAGTTTTTTAAACTAAAAATAATCAAGAACTATTTGCGAACAACATCTCAAACAAGATTGTCAGACCTCGATATATTAGGAAGTGAGTATGAACTGAGTAACAGTCTAGATGTTTCTGAATTAATTAGAGAATTCTCGGAACTAAAAGTTCGTAAAAAAATTCGTCTGAATTATACTCCTGTTAACTTTTTTTAAATGAAATATTTTAAGTGAAAAGTTATTATAAGTATTTGTGTCAAATACTGAGTTACACTGTTATTTTTTGGACGTTCGCTAAAAAATGTAAAAAAGATTATACTTTTTTTTAGAATGCTTACATTGTAGTTCCGTAGGGGCGTAATTTTTTACTTTTGCACGGAGCGGTTCAAAGGCTAAATCCGACCCTGCAATTGTGTATAATCTCGAAGTCATTATCAAGTTTATCACAGTTCAGATATATAAAGGGAGTCTATTTTCACATTTCAGAAACGGGCAAAACGACGTATAATCGAAGCTTTGCGTCGTATAAACGAAGTACTTTATCATTACAATGAATACGAATGAATTGGGACTGTGATGAAACGACGTATAAATGAGAAACATATAAACGGTGCTTTACTTTAATTTACAAATGATGTTTTTCGAAATCCTCGATGTCTGATGATGGTTCCATTCTTTGTTTTGCAGCTCCGAATGGCCGCTCTGAACCAGCCCTTCAGCGGGGACATGCACGGCGTCCGGGGAGCCGACTACGAATGTTATCGACAGTCCAGGAGGGCCAACCTGCGGGGCACCTTCCGCGCCTTCCTGGCCTCCAGGGTTCAGAACCTCGATAGCATTGTGCGCTTCCAGGATGCCGGACTGCCCGTTGTCAATCTCAAGGTGAGTGAGCATCAAAAAATAGATATTTATTAGGGGCAAGAGTGTTTATTCAAAATACAAGTTTCGATTAGATCGAGGTGAGATTATCTCATTTCTGTCCCTTATAACAATAATTGCTAAGCTATCTTATACGTATCCCTTCATTACTACTGGACCTTGAAAGGATAAGCAAAAAATAACAATCAGTAATCTCTACTAATAATAAAAGAGAAAGTCTGTGTGTCTGTTAGCGGTCTACATAACAGACCGTTGAACTTAGAGCTACCAAATTTGGTACAAGTATACTTTGGAGGTTGAGAATGTGCACCTCGGAGCCATTTTTTCAATTTTTTTATTCAAATTTTAATTATTTAAAAATTAAGCAAATTTTGACCGTATTCGGCCATATTTTCATGAATAACTTCCGAAAGAACTATCGCATGGAAATGACATACACTTTAAAGTGCAAACAATTATCTTTCCAATGATATTAGTATGAGTACTGTGCAATAAATACTTTTAATTTAACAAGGTTTTAAATTGTCATTAACTGTGGTCAAGGTCGCTCAAGGAGATCATTTCTTTTTTCGACCAAAGGTAGGGAGGGAGAGCGAAAGCAAACAGGTCTTTTCTCTGAGCCTGGCTTGAAAGTGAATTCGGTTTCCTCAGAGCCCTGGGTGGAGGACGCCCGCTAAGCGGTGATTTGTCAACAATGAAAGGGAAGCCATTGTTTGTCTTTTGCGGTTAGAAGGAAAGGATTTATAAAGCTCATCTCGCAATTAATAGGAAAATAGCGGTTGAAGCAACATGGATGATTTTCTGAATTAAGTATAAAACCTTTTAATGATAAAGATAAAAGTGATATTTTAAATTCATTACAATTGATTAATTTCCGTCCAAATTTTTTTTGTACACTTCTTGCGTAATGCAGAAAAAATTATTCAAATATAATTACTTTCTAAATGTGTTTCACAAAATGACTGACTAAAATGTTGACATAAAATGCAGATCAATATTTTTTACAGGTCATCAGTAATGTAATTTGCAATACGATTAAGAGAGCTGTTTTGTTTGTAAGGAATAAGAAAGTAAAATCGGATACGAAAAGAACGTGGGTTAAATGTCTATCGCAATTTGAAGTTAAAAATTACTTTGTTAAGGGAACCAGGAATATAAAATTAAGCATAAGAGATTCATTTGAAATTATATTCCCGGCGAGAAAGCTGGTCACCGAAGGCGGCTAGTAATGGATAAAACAATACAAGCAGTAAATATATAGTTTAAATCAGCGTTTCACAGTTACAAAATTTGCTCCGAAATTCATTCTGTTAAATCTGATTTAAATATTGCATTTGGCATAATTTGAGGACCACTTCTAGATATAAAGTATATCAAAATGAATTTTTTAAAAAGTACCTCACTTTAAAATTTAATTTAGTTTGTACTATGTGTAGCAATCATCGCACTTTCATGATTACAAAAATAAATGCCGCCATCTGCAAAACAAAGGAAAGTTTGTTTGGTGCTTTTAGAGCATCGACAGTAGAACCTAGACACATGAAATTTCATTGAAATGTGCTAAAGAACAAATTATTGATAAAAAAAATTTTTGTCGAAAAACATAGTTTTCACCTTCTCGTTTGTTTAAATTTGAAAAGAAGTGACAATCTAGTAAGCAAATTTTTTAAATTTATTTTTAAAAACTGATTTGTTATACAGTTCTATTTGTTTTTATTTGATAGTTAATGGTGAACTGAAATTTTATTAAGCATTTGACTCTAAAATGTTTAACATATATAGTTTTTAATGAGAAGGGACTTTGAATTATTTTGAACTTAATTCAGTTGTCAATAACTTGCCAAATGTTCAACTAAAACACTGTAAAAGGCTTTCCGATGTGCCTCGTAAGATAGCTTTGAATTACAACCAAATATCCTGGCTTTTAGAGAATCTCTTACTTAATACTTATTCTGAGTTTTATAAAAGCCTTTTTTCTTTATTTATTTCAAATGAAGATATTTTAAACTATAAAATGTGTATGTTCGTTGATATCTTTTTCAGGGTGAAGTCATCTTCAACGCTTGGAAGGATGTTTTTACGGGCGCCGGCGCTCCGTTTCCATATCCTCCTCGCATCTATTCCTTTGATGGCAGGAATGTCCTGGCTGACAACAGATGGTAATGTATCGCTTCTCTTTCGTTTTTGATAAACAAAAGACATCACTTTCTCCTTTCAGAACTGTGAATATTGCATTTTTGTATGGACTCTGCAACAAATGTATGCGTGTCTGAGTGTGAGAGAGAGAGAGAGAAAAACCCTTTTCGGGTGGCGCAGAAAACGATTCGTTTAGTCTAAAAGGGTTGATATTTTAATGCTTTTATTTCTGTGGAGTCGTTTCGTTTTTCGATGCGCCGTAATGACGTGAGAAAGCTTTTTAAAGGATTGATGATGCCCTTTCCCCGTATAGCACAACATGTGACCCGATATTGTACAATATTGTTCGATATTATATTATATGATATTGTCCAATATTGTTCGATATTATATTATATGATATTGTACAATATTGTTCGATATTATATTATATGATATTGTATAATATTATTCGATATTATATTATATGATATTGTACAATATTGTTCGATATTATATTATATGATATTATACAATGTTACTTAATATTGTTCTATAGCGTACAATATCTTTGTGCTACTGGAGTCAGGATCATAAAAAATAAATACTTTGTTTGCTTTCCGAAAAAACTCCCTGTGTATTTGTGTTTCTAAGCTGTGATTACTGTATATCCTGGGACTCTATGCATTAATTCTCTTGAAATATCAACCAAAGTTTGATCTCACTCAGATTCGACAGACCCACAGAAGAACAATACACGGTTCTTTAGGTTGACTTATTTTCGGAAAGCTTCTCTTTTGCTTTAAATTCATTGATAGTTTCTTTTTGCAATAGCTTCGTTTTTTACTTTCTCGTATACGAAGTATACAAAGAGAAAGTATTGTAATCGTCAAAAAATTCGAACTCGAGATTTTGACGAATCTCCACGTTTTAGACCTCACTGAGTCCGAAAAACACAATTTTGGAATTACGTCTGTCTGTGAACACTATAACTCGAAAACTATTAGAGCTACCGGGATGAAATTTGGTATGTGATCTTTACACATAATTTGTAAGTTTCTATCAAATTTTGGACAAAATCCGTTTACGGGAAGTCTGCCTGTCTGTCCGCGGTCATGCGAACACTATAACTCGAAAACTTGACTAGCTAGATGGATAAAATTTGGTACACAGTTTTATCATCATGAATGTAGGTTGGTATAAAATTTTGGGCCAAATCCGACGAAGGGTTGACTGTCTGTAGGTCTGTATAATCGCATACTTGTTTTACTCAAGTTAGTATGGTTGGCGTTTGACCTTGGCGGTCTACGAAGGGAATTGTAGCGAGCCGCAAACACGTGCTTCGGAAATTATGGCAACCGAAATCGAAACTTTGTTCTGACATTCTCCAGATAGAAGGTATGGTGAAATCTTGCATGATATCTGTAGAAAGATTTCTTACTCAAAAACGCTAAATAAAGTTGTGGTACCTCAGCGCGCGTAAAAATTGAGAACATATGCTATTTTTTTTGCAAAATATTAAGTTTCAGGAATTCATGAATTTTATATGTTTCATTGCAAATCACCATTCATAATTTTTTTCTCAAAATAACTAGGCCTTGGGTAAATACCCCAAGAATATTTACCTACTGGGTGTTTACTCACCCCACATTGCTGGTCGTATGCTAGAAAGTTTCGGAGAGGTCACTCCCACTGGTTATTTCTTCATTTTTTAAAATGATTATTTGCTTAATAATTCTAACATTTCCGTCTTGTACTTTCTTAGGTCCCAGAAACTCGTATGGCACGGATCTGACAAACACGGCGTTCGAGATCTCGAGTCCTACTGCGACGCATGGCATTCGGCAGGTTTGGGCAAAGTAGGGATGGCCAGCTCACTACTCAGAGGAAGACTCCTAGATCAAGAGAGATATTCTTGTAACAACTCCTTTATCGTCCTATGTATCGAAGCCACCAGCCAAGACGATTACCGAAAACGGAGGAAAAGAGATGTCGATGAAGATGACCACGAGCTGACGTGGGAAGAGTTCCTCCAGAGACAAAAAGAGGAAGAATCTGAAGCAGAGGACATCAGAACAATCTAGAATACCCTGCGTTCCATATTGATTACATTCTTTCATTTTTTTTTCTTTTCCAGTGCGCATCTTGGAAGATAATTAATTCATCGTATCCTATGTTCTTGGAAGGCCCTTTTGTTAATAAAATGTGCAGTGTTGGAATAGTTTGATGGATAGTAAAAGAAAGTGTGTAACCGTAACTGTAACAGGAATAGATTGGATTTCGTTTAATTTCTCTTAATTGTTTGCCAGACTGTGTTTCTTGCAGGCTAAAGTACTAAACAAAGTGTTGCTAATCAAAATACGGCATTGTCCATTTCCACCCCGCTGTTTGTAAAGAAAAAAAATGTATGCTCAATGTGAAGATAGTAACTGCATAACTGTTGTCTTGTTTGGTGTTGATTAGGTCCTAGAGTTAAGTGTGCTGGAAACGTTTGCTGATAGTTTTTCAGTACATGTGTGTTTGCTAAATGGCGTAGCCTGCTGTTGTATGTCTGAAGTTAGAACATTAGGATGCGCATTTAAACATATCTAATTCTCAAAATAAGATTCTATCAGACATATATGATTCCTCATTCTGTTTATTTGAGATATAGATTGTGGTATTGTCATTTGTTTGTACAGAGATGCGAGATATAGTTTCAGATTAATGAGATGTAGCAAAATGTTATGAACTTTTATCTCTAAATTTCAAAAACTATTCAGTTTTCTTCGGGTAGTACATATAATAATTAACAAAAATTGTAAACATCTGTCAGCTGAATTTCTGTAACTAAGTTAATTTTATAATTTTTGGTATTATGCTATTTTCTCTTGCCGAGCTGGAATCATTATCAGTATTTATCAATCATATATCTTTGAATTTGAAAAACCAAGTAGGTTTCTAATATCATATGAAATTTTTTTATTTATTTCATTTATATCTAGTACCAAAATAAAGGTAAATATATATGCTTAATAGACGTAAATTCTGTCATTCATAAAGGGTTTATATTTCGTTCACAGATTGAATGTACTCGTATTAATATAAAATTTAAAAGAATTGCTTATGAAATACAGTTCTTTTTATAATTTCATTTTAAAATATATTTAAAATTATATGTTATGGGGATCTTGAATTTTTATAATCAAAAATATCGTTTTTGGAAAGTGTAATTCATAAACATGTAAACTATAAGTCATTCAAAATTTCAGTATTAAGAATTCTGTGAATTGTAATTGGCATATGACAGTTTTGAAGCTAAGTTGATCCATAAAACATATACTCTTAAATAACTTTGATTAAATTGTTTATACATTTTGTACATAATACGATGTGCCAAACATTTTCCTCGTTTAATTGTTTAAGTTTAAATCTGATGAAATTTTCATCTTCCTATGTATTTATTTAATATGTGGTCTTAAAATAAATATCAGTATTTACCATTCGGTCATGTTAATTTTCACTTCTGAAAAGAACATGGATTGAAAAAAAAAATACTTCATAATAGGAAAAATTTAATTATTTCTTGTCATTTTTTTAATTATTATTCAACATAATTTTTGATCTGAAATTTATTATGCTTTTTGGATAATTTTTATTGAATCTTGGAGTTTAGTTTTAGTTCACACTATTAGCGTTTTTGATAGTTTTCTCAGTTTGAAAATAATGTGCCATAAACCACAGAGAAGAAGAATCGGTCTATGGAATCACTCCCATAGACCCTAATGGCAACTTTTTCTTGCACTTCACATAGACAGTGCGCCATCTGTGGCCAACAAAGGAATTAACCAGAATACGTCAGCGTGAAAAAAAAAACTAAACTTCGTTATTTTATATATAAAAGTGAAACTAAATGTTAGAAATATTTGATTAACTTAAATCTACTTTGATATAAGTTAGGAAATATGTATTAAACTTACTTGTTCTTATGAAGATCGACATTAACACAACAAACATGGCGGCTACCTTGGTGTTCCGTTTGAAACGGCGCGGATATCGAAGTGGGTAGTTCTCTTTGTTGGCGAGTGGGGGCGCTAATCAAATTGCGGAGTGAGACCTCTGATTCTCCTTCTCTGTGCCATAAACGATGTCGTAGATATTAGACTCAAAATATCTGCAAGCGATTTATCAGTTTGTGGTGTAGGTAGGAATTTTATGGAACTGTGACAGATACATGTAAATGGTGTGGTCTCATATCATGCTCTATCTGCCATCATCACTGAGTGTCGAAATTTATATTTAATGACAATTGTTCATTACTTATTTCACTTTATGCTAGTCATACTTGGCGAACTGTGTTCAGTAGATGAGATATTCGTGAAATGTCGTGCGCCAATCATTTGACTTAAAAAGTGATTTGCAGCAGGATAGGCGTTATCTTGCAAACTTAAGAAATGCAAAATTAAGTCTAAATGATTGTATCTGTACATATGCTTTGCTGAAAACTTGTATGTCTATTACTGTATTCAAACTCAATCGATTTTATACTTTATATATTTTCTGAATTCTATTCTAGATGTTAGCGTGTGTTCCTATGTGTGTAAGTTGATTATTTATTTATGTATTGAATATGGACCATAGCTAGTTGTGTGTATGTCTGCTTTCAAGTTTGGATTTAAAATTGCTTGTAAATGAAACGAGCGAAACGTTTTCTGTCTTGTCCAGTTACGAACTGTTCTCTGTTAATTTCTTAGAATTTAAACTAATTTCTTATGGAAATATTTATTTGGAAAGAAATGTGTTCTCTAAAATTAAACTTATTTCACTTATTAGCTGAAAGCATAAATATTTCTTTATAGTCGAATTTCTTATACAAAAGCCCAAGGCAGTTTTTGAAAACCTTCCATTAGTAGTATATTTCTAAAATTGCGCTAAAATAAATAGTTTGCAATAGTTTAATTTGAATATTTGTTCAAAAATATTTTTATTTTACGCGTACGAATTTCATCAGCTTTTGCAGTGTTCTGCTAACTTATATATGAATGGTGATATACATTGTTGCTTTTAATGAAGTAAATAATGAAAAACGTCGGAATAATTTTTTTATTTCATCCTATCATCTAAGGAAGGGGGACAAAAATCCATGAAAAGAATCTAATAATAATTTTATTTCTTATTATAGTTAAAAACATAAAATTATTGCACAAAATGAAATAAGCTACCTGTCATATCTGTTACCTAAAGATAATAAATAATAAAGTTGAATTAAAGATTTTTAAGCAAAAGCTATATTGCTTAGTAATAATTATGAATAATGATTAAATACTGGCCTAAAATCTATATTGCTTAGTAATAATTATGAATAATGATTAAATACTGGCCTAAAAGCTTCTGTAACAATTATCAGTCCCTTGCTGTTGCGAAACTGCGTTCTTAAAATAAATAAATAGCTTTTTGTTTTGCTTATGAGTTTTTCACATCATCATAAAATTCATTATGGGATCAAACTAAAAGATTGTAAGGGGAAGCAATAGCTTCAGATGCTAATTGTGAATTAGAGTTAGAATAAAGTACGCAATACAACAGGAGGGAGGGAGCTTTATTATACATCATGGATGTGACTCTGACTTCTATTGCTCTTTAGTACAAAGAACACATTTTATGTTAAATTAAGTGAATATGTGTGTCTTAATTATCTTTCGTCGCTCACTATTCTTATGTGGGTTAACAATCTTTGTTTAAAATATTGATGCTTGTATTTATGGTGTACATATTGTTTCATTTTGACTGTTCTGTGAGCTTCTCAACAATGCATCCTCGTGCATCATTCCTTGAGCTTCCTGATGTGTTGCTCGCCGAACGCCGACTAGCTATGGTCTTCGTATGCCATGAGAAAGTGTGTCTGTATAAATACGTGAATTCTCATCTCTATTATAACGGTAAAAACTTTTATAGTAGTCTTACATCTCTCATTTCCTCCTTTGATATTCTTTCTCGTGTCATAGTCAGTTATTGTGCAAAATTTATGTACATGAAAGTATGATAAATATTAAATCTTTGATAGAACGAATGATTGTGTGTATTGTCCTTATTCAAAGATATTTCACCACTGACCTATCACAATTAAAGAAATCACTCACTAAAATTATCAAGCGATATATTATACTACAAACAAATATACTACTTTATGATACTTAAAAGATAACGTAATTTTTAAAAAAAATATATATGAAATACTATCCTCCTTTGGCGACCAGTTTGATTCAGTGGCATAGCGAGGGCAAGTGGCGCTCGTCACATAATATGAATTTTCCGATCTCGGTCGTGGTCAGTGGCTTAACAAGTGTGAATGGCACCAGGGGCATGGTATTATTTTTCCGCCCCTCGGTCGTTGTCAGTGGCTTAACAAGTATGAACGGCAGCAGGGACATGGCATTATTTCTCCGCCCCCCGGTCGTTGTCAGTGGCTTAACAATTGTGAATGGCACCAGGGACATGGCATTATTTTTCCGCCCCTCGGTCGTTGTCAGTGGCTTAACAAGTATGAACGGCAGCAGGGACATGGCATTTTTTTTCCGCCCCCCCGGGTTGTTGTCAGTGGCTTAACAAGTGTGAATGGCACCAGGGGCATAGTATTATTTTTCCACCCCTCAACATATTTGGCTTTGAAAAGTGGTATATGCACACTAACTAGTTCTTCATGGTTCCCTCACAAAGTACAAGTGTAGTAGAAAATAGTTGGAACAGTTGTGAAAAGTTTTCCTCATTTCACACATGCAGTACAGCCGCGCCACCTGTCACTGAAGTCTGCCATCCAGTCATCGTGAAAGGAAAGGCGCCCATCGTAATCGTACGCGCTACAATGTCATATCTTCTACAGAGGCTTCATTCTTGAAACACGTATAACTCCAGGGAGGGTCCACAAACGCAATGCGCAGAATCTCTTTCCGCGCATTACTTCAAATTGGGACAGATTCCGAAACTTACTACTTTCCCACGTAGTTTCGAATTAAAGAAATAAAATTATTCTATCTGTAAGGAAACGGTGAAAAAACCCGATTAATGGTTCGTTATTAAATCTTCTTACTTTTTGCATCACAAGACTGCTTTTTATTGCTTTTAAATTCCGCGTCATGAATTTTTAATGAAAATTATTCCTGATTCTTCTCTTTTTGTTTACTACAGCAATTACAAATGATCGATTCTCTTTTTGAGGATACTATTTGCTTTTTTTTTTTACTCTCAATTTCTCGAAGACATTTGATTTTGTTTTTAGTTAGATGAAGTAAGTGAAAATCTAATATTTAAACGAATGTGTATTTTATAATCACAAGTAAAATTACTCTTAAGTGTTCGGCTTCTTAAACATCGTCCGCTGACTAAACTAGAGTTGTTTTTATTTAACTGTATTAAAGTTTACTAGCTACAGACGTAATTATCTCCATTCTTGCATAGAGACCATATGAGAAAGATCACTGCGTTTTATTAAAAAAAATTATTAAACTCTCCAAATTTTGATTCTTTCGTAACGTCTGACTCTTTAACAACGTTTCTACCAAAAAAAAAATCAAGCTTAGAAAAGGTTTTTTCTGTTGCTAAAAGAGCTCTCTAACAATTTATGGATTCCGTTGCGGCCGAAGAAGAGTGCTACCAATGCGACGTCGCCAATTTATACGCTCTCTGTGAGCTTAACCTTACTATTCTCAAGTAAGGCTTGGTATAACTCTGTCTCGTAACTGGAACATTGAAACTTTTGGGATGTTCAAGCAGCGTAATATAAGCTGTTGTAACAGCATACATGAGGATGATGTAAGATAACATCTTCAAACCACAACAGTGGCGAGTGACAAAGCTAAGTTTAAATGCAAAGAGGCACGAAATTGTAAGAAATCACTGTACCACACAACCTCTGAAATAAACGGTCATTTCCAGAGTCATATAACCATGCATGTATAAAGAACATATGCCTTCAATCTCATTAGTTTATCTAAATATTTCAGAAATTATGATCAAAAGCCCGAATCTCAACTTTTGGAGACCTGTTTTCTTCGCCTGGTAATGATGAAATAAAGCCAAAATATATAAATCGTACTTTTTAAAACAAAAATTGTGTTTTTACATTTAACCTTAATATAATTACATGCAAGCTATCATTTACCTGGAAAACAATTTTACACACAATCCTTCCTCTTTGTATTCGGTAACGAAAATATATTTACAGCGTTTAATGCAGTAAAGAATAGGTTGTAGCCAAAATATAATGAAATGTCTAGTTGCAGAAATTCCGCTTCTAAAACATTGAGTTATCCGTAACTAAGGGGTAGCCTAGTAGTAGAACTTGGTCTCGGAATTGGAGGATCGCTTCTTCGAAACTGATTCCATCAAATTTGATTTGGTTTGATTTGAAAAAGTGTTTTTTGGAATTTTCAGCTACAAAGATTATTATCCCCTATTCATTCCAAAGTTCTTTTCAATCCGTAATCAAAAAAGAAACGAAAATTGCCATCAAAAGATGGGCTAAATTATTGCCGATCTGATTCGGTCAAGAGAAAAAAAATGCACCCTTCTAGAAAGGCCTCCATATTCTTTTTTCGATTCCATCAAAGATCGGCTATTTATGTAGGTTTGGTGCACGTTAAATCTGTTGCCGGGGGTGACACCTTCAAGGTGTCATATG
Source organism: Araneus ventricosus (assembly GCA_013235015.1). Classification (NCBI taxonomy): domain Eukaryota; kingdom Metazoa; phylum Arthropoda; class Arachnida; order Araneae; family Araneidae; genus Araneus; species Araneus ventricosus. The sequence goes on from BGPR01019199.1 coordinate 13,463, forward strand.
AGGGCAAAGGTGCTTGTTCCGTCCCAAAATATCCCTCTTGTAATTTCAAACGGGTGCATAACAAATGCTATTCAGTATCTTAGCAAATATTGGATTTAGAAACAGAAGGCCTTTGAGGCATTATCTATAATGATTTTGTGAAGCGTCCATTAACTCCTTAACATAGAATAACGTCTCTGACACGTGCATCGAATTACAGAACTTTTATTATTTAAATCCGTATTTAAGTCAACTTAACAATTACTTTTAAGTACAAAAATCACCTGGACACGCTTAAATGTCTCAACTATCCTTTGTCATCTTAAATAGATTGAAATAATAAAAAATATCCCAAATGGGTGGTGGCATCTGATTAAGAGGTCAAATAAAATCGTATGGCAAGCGGTTAAGGTAGTATTTCAAGAGACCCAGCGTCCCTCGATTTTATCGTATACTTCTACAATGTGGCATTTTGTGTTTAGTTTCTTCGTATATGGAAAAGAAGAGGACATTCATTTTGAATCGCTCCCCTTTCAGAGTTTGGGCTCAAAATTTAATTCAGAACTACAATTTTCATATTAAGACCACATACCAAATCCCATTTATCTAGCTTGTTTCATTTTTTAAACTAGCTTCTTTAATTTGAGTTGTAGCTTTCACATATATATATATGAACAGACAGACAGTCAACCCGTTGACGGATTTTATTCAAAATTTTACTGATGTACAATTCTTGTAATAAAACCATGCGTTAAATTTTATTTATCTAGCTCGGAGATTACCGACATGTGGTGTGTGATCTTGGTAATAACGTAAAATACAATTCATAAGAATTTTGTTTTCTCAAATTTGTATGAAAAATGAAAGTGAAAATTTTTCGAGTCCGAAAGCCTTTTCACGGAGTAAGAAAAAGGAAGAAGTAGATTAATATCTAGTAATTGAGTCATTGCTAGCTTTCATAATAAGTTAATGCAAATTATTTCAAAGCTGATTTCCTTTGTTTTGACGTTGAACTAATATTATTTTTAAAAAAATGGAATAAAATGTAAAGTCAAAAATCAATGCTGCAGATTTTATTATGTTCATTAGAGTCGTTTGACTCTTAAGCGAACCTATGGACTTGGTGTTATTAATAAAAACTTTTTGTGCAGAGGAATGATTTGTAGAGGATATAACAGTAGGGGGTACTCAAAAATAAAAAAAAGGATTAATCAAGGGGCACGCGAGTGATAAAATGTTGGTATTATTTTGGGATAACTTGCAACGGAGTCAAAGAACCAAACTATGTGGGATTAGTTAAATCTTTCTATACCCTTATTGATATCCACCCTTTGAATACTATCGGGAACATTTGGCCACAGTGGAAGAAAATCCTAGAAAGGATACATAGCATTTTTGCACTATAAAAAGAAGACCAGAGATTTGAGTTCTTGATTAACTGAGCTTCTAATTATGATATTAAAAATATTGCCACTTCAACAATTAGATACTCTTGATTATTCGAAAGAATACGAAAGACATGATAAACAAGATTTTGTCGATCAGAGAACTTCTAATAAAATGAATTTACAAACATGTTATTCAATTGTTAAAATTGCTGCAGTCTTTCTGAAAATGAAATACAAGCGCTACAAAAAGATCAAACAAACTTTCATAAAATTCTCTATCAAAACTTTAGAATATAAAAGAAACAAATCACAATAACATTAATTTTAAAAAACGTGAGCTCTACTGATTAGGTTTAGCTAGCCAGCTTACGATTCACATCACTTGCCTGATGGAAAAGGATCGAAACTTTAAATAAATAGGCCGAAGCCTTCGATGAATATCACAACCGTTACTGGACTGAGTTCATGAAATTTTTAGCGTTGTAAGGCAACTAGCCACGAATTCCACAAATTCGACACAATTATATGTCACGGATTTTGATTCATCTTCTTCGTGAATTCTGAAGAAAATAGGCGAGAGTTCAACAATTGCTTATCAACAATTTTATCAGCCTTTTCTACATATAGATGTAACAGTTTTTCGTTTAATTCTCTTACTGCTGATTGTTGCTCGAAATGTCCATCATTCACACGCTCATTGTTGTCGGAGTGTATTCAAATTCACATATTACTTCATCAAAAGCTGTTGTTGTAGCATCGCCCTTCTCGAGTCATCGGCACATCTGCAAGGACGAGATCCGAATACCGGTATCCCGGACCCCGCAGACGCACCACGTCTTGTTTCAGTGTCAGACAACCAACAGAGCGCTCACACAAAGGAATTCTCCCAGTCAGGGGACGCCGGGGCCTGAGTACACCCAAAAAGCTTCCGCCGTTTAAATGGCAAACATATATTCCGGTGCAAGAAAAAGGATTTAAAAATGATTAAACACAGAACCATTAAACCAATTGCATAAAAGTTAAAGCAATTAACAATTACAAAAAGGGAATAATTAATTGGAAATTTAACAAAACTTTTAAAAAATCCGTTAAAAAGTTAAGAGTTGCCACAAGACATGAAAGAAACTTTAGTAGCGAAGGTACTAATTATTTAAATTTTGCTGGTAAAGCCGAAAAGGATGTTATTGTTAAATCGCAATCTAACAGTTGGGAACCGCTGATCTCCGCATTTCCGAGTCCGAGTTAACTCGTTTGCATGCTCACAGACGAGTAGACAGACAGATTTGGATTGACGGATTTTGTCCAAAATTGGACAGAAATCTACATTTTTGGTGTAAAGACCCCAGCTAAATTTCAATCGCCTGGCTTGTTGTGTTTTTAAGTTATCGCGTTCACAGACAGATAAAATTCCAAAATTGCGTTTCTAGGTGAAGATTCATTAACATCTCGGAAGTCGAATATTTTGACGACAGCAATACTTTGATATACAAGAAAGTATAAAAAGAACTGCATGACGTTCAAGTTCTGCTTGAGAAGAAATATCAGACAGTAAGTTTTATTATACTTATCACTGATGACGCAAAATATCTAACTTGCTAAATAAAGATAGAAACAATATTTTCTTGTGTCTGCATGTTGCATTTATCAAAACAAAAATTTGTATTCCCGATCAGATGTCATTTCTGCATCAAAAATGATTTAATAAGCTGTTATGAAAAGAAGCTGTTAAGAAGAATTATGAAAATATCGATGTTTTATTTTTAATACTTTTTTCTTGCATATCTCGTATACGGAAAGTAAAAAATATAATTTAAATCTGAAACTGGATAATTTGTCGTTAATTACTTCAAATATATTAAATGAATTTTGAACATCTAGGAAAGTTTGATAGGAAATCTCTCGAAAGAATACATTGTATTACGAAATCTATAATATAAAAGCCGTGCGAAGTCGCTAACGCTCAGGAAAGTGGGCGTGGCTACCTGCCAAAAGAGATTCAGAGACCAGACGCATTGTGACTGATTTCACACGCGTCGCGCTTTCTTCGTTAGAGTGGTTCTCCCAAAAGGGTTTGGGGAACAGGGGAGGGGTTTCTTAGAATTCGGAGAGTGCCAGCTGCCATTGTGGTTTTTAAGAGGGGAAGTGAATTTCCCTTGTCTTTGAAAGAGAAACTCTGGCGTTCCCGTATTTTGAGGTCTCTCTATTCCAATGGTCTTTCCGATATTTTCTTCCTTTTACGACTTAATTTTTGAATTGAATATTTAAGAGGAAAGTTGTTATCTTAAATGTTATAAAGATTTAGTTATTGGTTTTGATTTGAGTTGTTGGTAAACAATATGGATAGAGAAGATCCCACTGCAAGGAAACGAAGGTTAGCAAGAGAGAGATTTGCAAAATGGAGGGCGAGACAAAGCCAAGAGACATTAAACAGGATGCGTGCTGCAGATAATGAATACCATCGTAGAAGAAGAGAAGGAGAAACTCAATAAGAAAGGAAAAAACGCCTTGCATTTTTTTCAGAATACCATGAACGTATTCATCAGCAACAAAGTCAGGATATTGTAAATCAATGATTGAGATATTGTTGGCAAGCTGAAAGCCCGTTTTAGACGGGCACAAATCTTCTAGTAAATAAAAAAAGACGTGGTTTTATTTACTTTCACACCAAAAGTCAGATAACAATGCCTTTCTAACATAGAGGCTTGGCGTTTATTCTAACTGTAAATTAAGACCAACTTTAATGGCAAGGGAATTAAAAATGAATAAATAAGAGCTTGATACAAGTCATTACTCGCTCAAAAGTTGTATTTCTCGAATGTGTGAAAATTTTTCACATCTTGGTCTTCTGATGAATGATTAATTGATGTCCTTCGACGAGTCCAAAATTAACCTATGTTTATCTTTTTAACCTAGAAATATAAAATAACTTTCACTAAGAAAACGATAAATTTTCAGTAATAAAATAGTCTGCTTTTATTATGGTATAAAATTCATCAACCACTAAAGGAACTGGGCAAAATGGGGGGTTGCAAGGACCAATAAATAATTAAAAGTACATAAACATTACAAACCAAAAATGTATTAGACATAAGTTATTCAAATTATCAATTTGATAATAATTTTTTTTCGTAGAGTTGGTAAAAGGAATCCACTTTTTATAGTCTTCTTCTTTAATTCGTCTGAATTAAACTCCTGTTAACTTTTTTTTAAAAATGAAGTATTTTAAGTGAAAAGTTATTATAAGTCAAATACTGAGCTACACTGTTGTTTTTGGACGTTAGCTAAAAAATGTAAAAAAGACCAGATACTTTTTTTAGAATACTTACATTGTAGTTCCATACGGACGCAATTTTTTACTTTTGCACGGAGTGGTTCAAATGCTAAATCCGACCCTGGGTATTTGAATGAAATGCAGCTTAGAACTTCGGTTGCATGACACCGATAAATAAGTTTCCGATGTCTATCTACCATTTAAAATGATAATATCGAGGACACCATTGAAAGTAATTGCTGCCCATACCATGACAGAGCAAAATCAAGAATGCCCGACGTGATAGAAATCAAACTATCCATTTCACCAATTCTCTGATAAATTTATTTCAAATAACAGAACATCTAGACTAACTTGAGGCCAGAACGTCGGTAAAAGCTCAAAAATGTAATTTCGTGCATTTGCGAAATGTAATCTGTCACATACGCGAAAGAATTGAAATGTGGAGGATTCAACTTCAGAAAATAAAATATTTTTATGCTTTGTCATACAAATGATAATTTTTTAACACGTTTACGGTCACTCTGAAATCGGTGATGGACGACAGAAGCAACTTTTTTTGTTAATTAGTTGATTCTTGGGGAGTTCCATGAAGATTTCAAACTTACAGAATAAAAATATTATTTTTTCTGACAAATTTTTCTAAAAAATGGCGGACGTCTATAGTTGTCATTTGTTTTTAATATCTCGATTCCGCTGATACACATAAGACGCCTATGGACGGGTTTTCTTGTTTGTTTATTTACATTATAAACCTGAACTTCCGCTTTGAAGGTTCCATTTACTTAGCATTACATCGGAATTACATAGGTACGACATTTTAATGTAAATAAACAATACAGAAAACTCGTCCATAGACTAAGGATGTTGGTTATTGCAAAAAAAAAAAAAAACTGGTTTTCGGTTAAACTGGTTTTTTTCACCTCGGTTTAACCTGGCGGTTAAAACCGCTCAAAATAACCGGTTTTTGAAAAAACCGGTTTTCGGTTTTTATGAAAAAAAGTAATGTTTGTGGACAGAATTTTTTATTAATAATAATATACAATAAGTAAATATTAATACAATAATTAATTAATGTAATAAGTAATAATAATAAATGACTAATTAATACAATAAGCATATATTGTAGACAAAATTTTAAGAATTGTATTAAGTATTTCAGGCAAAAAAAAAGAAATTAGAGAGTACAGACGTAAATAATCGTATTTTGTGTTGTTTGAGTCTAATATATAATAATAATAAAAAAAAAACTATGTTTAAATTTTTATACAGTCCCTCGCTCCTATTAATCATATTTATTAAAATATTTTTGGCAGACAGAAATTTTAAACAAAATATTCCACTCATCTGCGACCAAAACTAATCGAGTTATGAAAGGTTGACTATGACTATTTTAGACCATCTCAATATCTGCCTCGAGGAAGCGGTGGCCGTTTATTCTCCTCAGATGATGAAATTCAAAACTTCATAACTCGAACCTAAAATCGAGCCTATCTTTTGATAGCTGATTTTACCGGGTTTTTTTCCCCGGTTTTTGGATTTTAAAAAAATAACCGGTTTAAACCGGGGCAAAAAATAACCGAATAAAAACCGGTTAACCGAAGCAAAAAAAATGGTTTTTGGTTTAAATCGGTAGTTTTTTTCCATCCCTGCCATAAACGTCTTAGTAGCTGTGCAGACTAAAACGATAATTTTTTTAGAAACACTGTACAAGGAATTTGAACTTTTTTTCTGTCCTTTATATGAAACTATGTGATTCTGCATAAACAAAAGGTGCTTGATTCATATATCAAAACCAAAATGGTTCATCACGTACCGTTTTTGTAGGAGACATACTTCTCATATTTATACAAATTGGTTACAGAGAAATATAACAGAGGCTTGATTATAGAAAACACAAACACTAGAATGATTTTTTTTTTTTGCCGTTTCCTCTTGTAGGCATCTGATGGTGTGTCCCTGATAATAGACCAGCAATATTCAGCTAGCATACTTCGATTCCATGGTCCACTGAAATGCACATAAGTATCAATGGAGAGGTATGTACTTAGATACAAAACATTTTTGTGAACATTGTGAAAAATGTCTAGAAAACAAACCAAAAGCCAAACTAACTCAGACACAAATGATTCCCAAATGAAATCTTGCACCAGGTCAATGTATTGCTATTGATATCGTTGGTAAACTTCCTAGATCCACCGACAACAAAAATTTTATTTTAACTATAATTGATCACTATAGTAGATATTTAGAAGCCTATCCTTTACAAAACATCACTTCAAGAACCATAATTAATTGTTTAAACAAATATTTTGCCAATTTTGGTCTTCCAAAATTTTTAATCACTGACAATGCCACTAATTTTATCTCGAATGAGATGGTGGAATTTTTAGACAGGTTAAATATTCAACATAGAAAATCTTCAATTTGCTATCCAATGGCAAATGGTTTACTTGAGAGAGCTCACAGAACAATGAAAGAAAGTTTAGCATCAATGTGTGAGAGTACTTTTCAGTGGTCAGAGAAACTTTTGTTTTTTAAATTGTATTATAACAATTCAATTCATTCTGTAACAAAATTTGCCCCAGCAGAAATATTCTTTTGCAGAAAGCAAAATTTGCTCCAGCAGAAATATTCTTTTGCAGAAAGCAAAATTTACCTCTTGATAGCTTTTTTGAACCTGTAACTGCAGAAAATGAATCAAAATATCTGAAAAATATCAGAAATAACATGTGTTCCATAAGAAATGAGTTTGCAAAAAATGAGGAACAATACTTTAAAAACAATGCTCCGCGCATCAAGGGTCGTAAAGTGCCAAATTTTAATTTGGGCGACAAGAATTAAGAATTTTTCTCATCCACAGGTGTTCCAGGAGAAATATAAAGGACCTTTTGAGATTATAAAGATTTTAAGAAATAATAACTATGTCATTAATAGTCTTAAGGACAATAAAACAATAAAGGTGAATGTTGCAAAATTTTTTTAAACAAGAGCAGCCTAGGCCAAACCTTAGGAATTAAAGAATTGTTGTGAAAGGAGAAAAAATTCTTTAAAAATAACATTTATGTCTATAATTGTTTTACAATTTAACTGTGATATAGAATTTTATTAACTTCATTTTGTATTGATAAATGCCAATCAGCAAAGTGTACACATAAAAAAATAGATGTAATACATAGCTTTACAAAGATTTCTTGTTATTTTTCATTCTGTTTATTGAGATTAATATTTTTGTATTTGATGGTACTGTATTCCATTTGATATTTATTTACTCATTTTGTCAGGCTGGTCCGAAAATGTAGTGAATAGGGTATAGATCTTGATAGGAGTGTTAGTGCGAGGAATTTTATGTATAAAAAAAATTATACTGCATGAATTTGCAGCCTTTTGAAGCTATATACATCACAACTGATTGTGTTTTTTTCTTTCAGGAAGTTAAATTTTGTATCAGTGCATATATGTTTTCCTATTGTTTTGAATGCTCAAAATATTTTTAAGAAATGAATAAATAAATGAATAAATTTGTGAAAAAACATGTAGTATTGTGGATGAAATTGTATGGCATAATTTTTACATGGTATTATGATGTGCTCTGAAAATTTTGTTGTGGTTTCTTGGAGGAGAGTGGAGAAAGTGAAAGCAAGAGTGTAAATATGTATATAATAAAGCAATATTTTTAAAAATTAATGTGTAATGCTCTATATGTTAATAGAGTAAATTTTGAAAATGTTTTCAGGAAAATGCTTCCAGTCAAGTTGCAGCAAAATTTTTTTCCCGTTGGGGGGGGGGAGATGCTAGATTGCAAATATTGCATCTACATTATTTTTCGGTTTTGTCAGTATTTTTAATTATTTAATTCTTCGACACCAAAGTTTATTTCATTTCTTGTGGCATCTTTGACAATTTTTGAAATTCAAAGGATAATTTTTAGCCGTTTCATTAAATATCTAAATTTTTCTTAATTATTTACTTTGTATTCGATTTAAATAGTATTTGTCTTAACTTTTGTTGTTGTTTCCATTAATTTATCAACTTTATTAATTTTAAAATCAAATTTTTCAACGGGATTATTTACTCGCCATCTTGGTTCGCGTAGGGTTTTGTCGTTATTAGGTTTTGGCGTCTGTCACTGGAAGCGTTTTCCGTTATGTATTTTTAGAATTCCTTTGTGCTTCTCTGAACGCGTGAGGTGTATTTGCAGCTGCGGGCCCCAGGGCCGTTTGGGCTTTTGGGGGCCTTTGGGTCTTCAGGGAGCTTGACATTTTTATATTTTTCTTTTTCCGTTGGAATTTAAAATGAAAGAGTTCGATTCTCCAACAAGTTTTTTGGTGAGGTGATGTGATGTTTGATTCTGCGAGTTTGAAATCTTCAAGCTTTGAATGGTGTCATCCAAAGTTTTCATCTTTTGTTCATGTATGCAATGGAGGCAATTGTGACAGCTTTTGGTGATAAATTTGCGCTATACAAATCAGTAGCTCGAGTGCACTGAATACTCAACCTCAAGCCCTGCACTAGAAATGATCAGGTTGCAATTCTTGAACAGCCTGCCCTTCAAAATTCTTTACGTTAACAGTGTTTAGATGGAAGTGTGTAAGGAAGCGTGTTAGTGCACCAATAATGCGGCTAAATCACCGAGTGCTGAAAACATAATTTTTTGATATTGCCATTTCTCCTAATTTTTTCATACATCGTGTGTTTTAATATGTTTTTCACAAGCAAAACAAAGACTGAGATGTGCTTTGTAAACGTATCACAATTATTTTTCTGCAGAATCAAAAAAATGTTCCTTGAATTTGTTGTTTTTACCTAGTATCCTCATTACTATATTTTTTTTCTAAGCCTGCAGTGCTTTGTAATATGTGTAGCTACATATTTTTTTTATTTTGGTTATTACATTTTTAGTTATGTGCATCAATCTTGTATATGTATAACTCATGACAGTGATTAAAATGACTTAATTTAAACTATTCTATAATAAAAAGAATTAAATTCAAATATTTTGATTCTGTTTTAATTTCTCTAACTTGCTTTCATAATTAGCAATGTACTACTATTGTATGCAAAATGATTTAATTTAGTATCTAGGTTTTTCAGGTCTGCAAAGGTAGGTGATTTATATGAGTATAGCTAGAATTGCTTATCATTGTGTTATATATTTCAGTACCCAGAATTGATTAAATAATTGATATATATGTATTAAAATAAATTTTATCTTTGGGCACCTACCTTGCTTTAACGTTTCATAATAATCCTAGCAACCCCATCCAATAGTTACCCATGTAATTCAAGCAAAAGGTCCTCCTGTAGGTGCTAAGGCACGACGTTTAGCCCCCGATAAGCTAATAGCAGCCAAACAGGAATTTCAAAATTTGATCTATAAAGGAATCTGTAGTCCTTCTACCAGTTGTTGGGCAAGTCCCTTAGTAATGGTAAAGAAATTTGATGGTTCGTGGAGGCCATGCGGAGACTACAGAGCTCTAAACGCACAGACCATTCCAGATAAATATCCTATTAGGCATATCCATGATTTCACCTCATATTTGCACGGCAAAACTGTTTTCACAACCCTTGATCTCAAGCGTGCTTACCATTAACTACCAATGCATGAAGAAGATAAGCAAAAAACTGCTATAATAACCCCTTTTGGTTTATTTCAATTTAATTTTATGACTTTTGGTTTGCGGAATACTGCTCAAACAATGCAGCGCTTGATGGTTAATGCACTTCAGGTGCTTGACTTTTGTTTTGTTTACATTGATGATCTTTTAATTGCGTCTTCTTCATTAGAGGAACACTTAGATCATTCGAAACAAGTTTTTAACCGACTACGAAAATTTGGTTTGGTTTTAAATCGCGATAAATGTGTTTTTGCTGTGGAAAATTTGTCATTTCTTGGCCATAAGATAGATAAATATGACATTACCCCATTACCCGATTAAGTTGAAGCCATTTCAAATTTTCCCCGACCCAAAGAGTTTAAGATCTGAGACGATTTTTAGGCATGCCAAATTTTTTCCGTCGGTTTTTACCTCAAGCGGCTCAAAAACAATTACCTTTACAAAAAATGTTGGGGAAATGTAAAAACCGCGAATCTGGACAAGCTTTTCAAAATTGTATTAACGATCTTAAGGAAGTAACTCATCTGGCACATCCTAACTCTAACGCAGCAATAATTCTAATGACGGATGCATCAGACAGAGCTATTGGTGGCTGTATACAGCAACGAGAAGGCGTTTCCTGGAAACCATTAGGTTTTTTCTCCCGAAAACTCAGCACGGCAGAACAAAAGTACAGCGCATATGACCGGGAATTGCTAGCTGTTTTTGCTTCCATAAAATATTTTCGCCATTTGCTAAAAGGAACTAAATTTACTATTTTAACTGACCACAAGCCAATCACTTATTCTTTTTCACAAAAAATTGAGAAACTGTCACCACGTCAAATAAATCATCTGAATTTCATTGCTCAGTTTACTGTGGATATTAAACATATTAGTGGAAAGGACAACGTGGTAGCCGATGCTCTTTCTCACATCGAAAGTATTTCCACTTACCCTCTGGATTACGAAGATATTGCTCGTAGTCAACAAGACGACTAAGAGCTTGATCTTTTACTTAAACAGCCTACTAACTTGACTTTGCAAAAATTGCAAGTTCCAAATACAGATGTGATGCTATATTGTGATATTTCCACGCAGGTCATCCGTCCCTACATTTCATAAACGCATAGATATCAAGTGTTTCGTAACCTACATGATCTTGCTCACCCTGGTGTGCGGGCCACAGTTAGGCTCATATGTAGCCGTTCCGTTTGGCCTAAGATGAATCAAGACATTGTTGTTGTTACTAATCCCCTCTCTGTCCAGCGGCAGCTAGACACCATCCATAAGCCCACTCACCCTCAAGAAATCGAGAGCAAGCAAAGGATCCGTCTCGAAAGTCTCCCTAGATAGGCGAAGACAAGAGAGGATGTGCTATGGGGACGCACTCGCTACTCCACACTTTGGGCATACCGGAAAAAACTTTGTTACCGTGGCTAAAGGAGCAACTCCTCAGGTGACGCTGACAAATCTGGACAGCGCCGTCTGGTCGGCTCTGTCACAGGCAAGGCCAATGGAACCACCAGGACTGCTCCGCTTACGACATTGTTAATTTTACAAGATCATGCATTGCTTGCCAGAAATCGAAAATCGTTCGCCATGTGCACTCACCCCTCGCGGAGTTCAAGGTGCCAAACCAGCGATTTGTTCATATCAACATTGATATTATAGGTCCTCTTCCTTCATCACAAGGATTCACCTATTGCCTTACACCATTGACAGGTTCTTCAGGTGGCCTGAAGCTATGCCACTTGCTGACATCCGGGCGGAAACAGTTGCTCAAGCTCTATATAGTGGTTGGATATCCTGATTCGGAGTTACTCAGCGGATCTCCGCAGACAGAGGTTCACAATTTGCGAGTGACGTATTTCACTCTCTGGCGAAAACCTTCGGAATACGTCTCTCACACACAGCTGCATCAACAGCATCCTCAGGCAATTGGCGCAATTGAGAGATGGCACTGAACCTTGAAAGCAGCCATTATGTGCCATACATCTGTTCATTAGGTGTTGACATTGCCTGTTGTTTTGCTTGGTCTTCACACCGTCTTCAAAGAAGATCTCCAATGTTCCTCTGCTGAAATGGTGTATGACTAAAATCTTTGCCTACTCAGTCAGTTTTTCGTCCAACAGCAACCACAGGCTGCTGACAATAGTTTCATAAAGAAACTAAAAACCCATATTCAGCAGTTGCGAGCAACTCCAACATCTAATCATTCTGCAAAATCTACTTTTGTATACAGAGATCTCAGTGTGTGTTCCCATGTCTTTCTGCGTGTGGACGCTGTTGAACCTTCCTTGTCGCAACCTTATATAGGACCTTATAAAGTTCTGTCACGAACGAATAAAAATTTCATCATCCTCAAGGATAACAAAAAAGTGACTGTGACTATTGACAGACTTAAACCAACTCATCTTTTGTTGGACAATGTTAACTCTTCTGAAAGTAAACTTGACTCTCCTAGAGTCGACACATCATCTCCCACTTCTTAAGCAAAGGAACCTGAAAAATTAGCTGTGCCTTTGCCTGAAAAATCACCTATAATTACACGTACTGGTCGGCGAGTTCATTTCCCGGCTAAGTATCAAGATTTTGTGTCTTAAAAAAATTATAGATCCATTTTTTTCCCAGGAAGGGGGATGGTGTGGCGTCGTTAGCATCAAGCCACTCATTTATTATTGAAATGTAAGATGTATCTTTTGTATCTGGCAATATTATCATTCCGGATTGTATCCGCGCGATGCGATGTTGTTCGCATAAGATTTCGTCATGTAAATAAGTCGTGTAAATAATGTAAATTAAATGTATATAATTTAAATCATCTTTTTATTGCAACCACACTTCCGGCACCTATCTATAACACCAAACCGTCATCTCATACTTACCCCTGTAAAACTCTCTTCCCAACCATAAGACTTACATTGCTGAGAAGCGACTTTCCATGTTTGTAACAATACTAAGAATGTAGAACGACAATAGCCACTATTTGCATTTGCATCTAGAATCCCCAGCATTGGACGACTATAGACGTCCAATGCTTGGTCAATTTACGTCAACGTGTTAATATTATGGAATTCTTGTATAAAGTTTAATTAGACTCTTGTTATGCAACTGTGGGCAGCCATTTTTGTGCAAGTATTTTTTCTAAAGTTCTTATATCCTATTTTAGTTGTAAAAGAACATGATGATTCAGCATTAAAATTATTTTGAGTTATTTATTGTACAGAGCTGTAACTTTTGCTACATGCACAAGCTTAGCATCGTTACTAGTGCTACAACAAGAAGATAAACGGATTTACAAGCGAAAATATGAAAAAAAAAAAACTTTTAAGGAATCAGAAGAAGCAAGGGAAAAACAATTACATAAAATGAGAAGAGACCCAGATAGCACGTACGTTTGCAGCAAGTTTGATTTTTACTTGATATTACCTTGTCATGGCAAATTTGACGCGTCAAGCTTGCAGCGAACTTGCGGCAAACTAACAATGCAGAATCGCCACCCTCGCTTGTAAAACGAGTTTGCCACAAGTTCTCCGTGACAACTAGCGCCACCCCTCCCTGCAATGTAAGCTGGCTGTGAGTTTGCAAAACAAGCTTGATGCAAAGATGATAGCACAAAGAGATAATTATCTTTCTCTTTGTTTAAAAAAACATCCGATTTTTAATAGCATCTCCTAGACCGTCCTTCTTTTTATTAATTCAATAAATCAATGATAATTTGTGAAAAAACTAACTTTTTTATAAAAAAAAAATTTGAAACATTTTCCATCTTTTTACTAAATATAGAACTCGCACTTTAAAGAAAACTATATCTCCTTTTTCATAATGTTGAAATGTTAACGTTTATAAACAAAATTAAACCTGAAAAACAGTCAATGTTTGTTGAAAAATAAAAACTTCATTTTTGTCCCATTTTAAAAGTAATTACTTTTGAACCCTACTTTCATAATTTATTCTACTAGCAAAACGTAGTTATTAGCGAAAATTGCTCTCTCTTTTATTTCAAATCATGTTCTCAACACAAAATTTAAAAAATTAATGAATTCAAGAAAAAAGTTTAAAATAAATCGTATACGAATCGAATCGAACGATGCATTAGCGAAATCTATCTTCTCCTCTCAGAGTTTATCTGGCCGAGTGGCTAGAGGGTCCGCTTAGCAAGCGCTAGGTCGCGAGTTCTAATCCGAGGTTGTGCTTGTACTCTGTTTTTGCTATGTTTGCAATGAGTTCGACGTGGCAAGCTTGCTGCAAGTTCGTCGCGTAGTGACTTCGAAGCTTGTGTTAACTTGCTGCAAGCTTGTTTCAAGCTTGCACTCTTGTCGTGTCAACCTTGCTGTAAACTAAAATTGCTATCTGGGGAAAGTGCAAGCTAGAAGCTGTTGCAAGATCTATGAAGAAGCTTATTAAGGAAGCGTATTAGTTCTAAATTTGCTTAAAATAACAATAACTTTCCTTGCTTTGTTCATAAGTTTATTTTTTTACTGTATCCAGATGTTTAAAATCTTGAAAATATTTGCATGCTTTCCAGCAATTTTCTTTTTTTGTCATTACGTTTCTTCTGCAGCAACAATTTGCCACTTTTCTGCGTTCTCATTTTCTGATTTTACAAGTCGTCCATCTGCTGCTTGGTTCAGTGCGATTCCCTTGTGACCCTATTAATTATTTTAAGTTTTGCATTTGTGTTACTGAAGAAGATAAAACAGAGATCAAGTTATTGCCAATTCGTATGGCGGTTTTCATGCTGTTTGAAACATCAAAATTGAACATTTTTTTTTTTGTTGTTTTTGATGGTTGATGGGAAATGGAAAAAAAATAGTTGAACTCTCTCAGTGATAAATTACGAGATCCAATGAGCTCAGAATTGAAACTGGCCCTTGTTTTCGGTTGTCTCTTTTTTGTTCGGTAATAAACATGATAATATAAATCATTTTAATATCTTTGACTACAGCATGATTAATGATTTTACAGTCAGTTACCGAATTATTTCTGATTTGTCTTCCTTTGCTGCTTTGTTCTAATTCTGTGTGTCTAATTTGTTCCTTTGCTCCTTTTTAGGAATTGATTTATGTGCAATATGATTTAAAGCGAACATCTTTTTCTTTAAAATTTTTAGAAATAAGTATCCAGTTTCAATTTGTTTTCCTCTGAGATAAATTTACCATAGAGGTCTTGCATTTTCTGACAACCTCTGCTCTTGATGGGTTCGAAATAAGCTTCATTCCTTCTGTTTTACCACCTCTATTTTTTCTCTTTCTCTGTGAATGACAGAACCAAGAATTTTAAACGAGTACTTCAACCCGGTTTTATAAACTGTAACCGCAGGCTTCGTATTGGGTGTTGGAAAGCGGGTGGAAAAGTTTTTCTTGTCTGTTTTCTTTACCAAAATTTACTTTTTTTAATGGCTGGAAGATTGCCTGCAATCGTTATTGATAATGGAACGGGGTAAATATTTTTTTTTTGTAAAATTATTCTATATGTGGTGTGTTTAAAATCAATGTGGTGTCCTGATATCCATATCCTATTAGCAAATCATAACCAAATGGGATTTGTTTCTATCTATCGATTTTTACTTCCGCTGAGCAAATTATTCATTTATCACTAATTGCTTATCAAAAAAATTAACTTTGATTCAGTTTTAAGTATAATTTCATCTTACATATATGTAAATCTCTTTATTGTTACACATTTAAAAAATTCTGTAAAATGACTCATATATTTTTGTTTGTTTGATTGAAATATTTTATCTTTCATAAGATACATTTAGGAAATAACTGTAATTTAACCATAGTGTATTTTTAATTGTTATATTTAATAACTGTGCATTAAATAAAATTTGTTGTCAAACAAAACCAAAATTCTTGTTTTCAAATTATATATTTGTGTTTGTACTAGCAAATGCATATAATTTTAACCATAATATTTTATGTAGATTATAATGATGATAAATAGTGGAAATGACAAATTAAGAATATT
>BGPR01019200.1:0-29671 GCA_013235015.1 Araneus ventricosus
ACACATTCTTTTTTATTGTTAGTAGACGCATACTTAACACCCGAAATTCTCGATTGTTTTTCGAAGTTAATTCGCTGTATAAAGAATAAGGAATACAATTTGGATGCAAAATAAAGCAAATGGATTTCAACAAGCAGGTTCATCTTTAAACGAATAGCTTATTAAATGAATTAGGGCATCAAGGCTTTATGCATGTACTACATTTTATGGAGCTTAACGAGGAAAGACACGAAACGAATTCTTACAAAACCTATTAACTTGTAAAATTCGAGACTAGAGGAAAGGTAATCAGTCTCGAAACGGCAGTTTTATCTTTTAAAAAATATTTAAAGAAGAATGAAGCATGATTAGATATGGCTAACGCGAAAAAAATAGAAAGAGCTATAGTAAAGTACCTTTTATATGTTTCTCATTTATACGTCGTTTCATCACCGTTCCGATACTTTCGTATTTAATGTAATGATAAAGTGCTTCGTATAAACGACGCTCGTCTTCCTACGTTCTAAAATGAGAAAATGTCCACCTTTCTAACATGTGAATTATGACAAAGATAACATGATTTCAAAATTATTGATAATTGATAAATTAATAGATGACAAATGGTCTGTTATTAGTTTGAGCGATGATAAAGTTTCTTCCCTTCCTTTAAAGACGCAATGGACTTTATAGAAAAATCGAACTTATTTTTTTTGTCAAAAGATTCGTGATTCTATTGACAAAATTCAATCCATAAGCTTATACGCACAAAACAATCAGAACGTCAAACGACGGTTGAAGATTTCCTTAAAGACACGTCTACCTGCATGTACATAAATCGCAAATGATATGCATAATTAGTACTCAAGGTATGCAATAAAGGTGTGATTTCCCTCACTTCAATGATAAATTCTTAATTTGAAAACTTCATTATTTATTTTCATACTATGTAGTATTATACTAGAACTATTTTAAAAAAAACCTTAAAATTAATATTTTTAAACGAATTTGTATTAGCAGCATTGAAATTGTAATAGTCAAGATTGTTTTATAAAATTTTGATTATACGTCTTTTCATTTAAACGTTGTTTTACGTCATTCCCTTAACTGTAGTTTATAAAATCTCCCACATGCTATATTAGCCACTAAGAGATGATGCGAGCTGTCTGAGATGACGACCTTTATCTGGATTATTTGAGCAGACTTTAACTTGCACAACTAACGTTCTTCGTTCTCTAACGTTCTTCGTTTGAATGTAATTTTATAGTATAAAAATATAAGTACACTCCTTCATAAGATATATTGTTATAAAGTTATATATTGCTATTATATTGTTATAAAGAACTTTATTAAGTTTTTCTTTGTCTAAAGGGATAATTTCCTATACTTCAGTTAATGGATAGATTCAGGCCACAAGGGGTATAGTTTTGACTATGTATTCTTGCCCTTGAAAGAAAATTTATCCATATTCGAACTCCGGTGGTGAGTGGTTTTCGAAATTCGCCATTCGAGTTCTCTTCCATTTCTTCCATTTTGATTGTTTTTTCTCTTATTTTCTAATTGTTATCTTTTATGTGTTTTAATTATTTTAATTATTTGAGAATTTTTTGTTGTTTAATTCTATAGTGATTTGTTGGATAATCGTTGGACAATTTGGTTGATGCAATCGCTGGATGCTGCTGCGTTGGGAGCTCAAAAAAGTGTATTGTCATCGCTATTGTTCACTTCTTCTGTATATTTTTTTATTTATATTTTTTGTTTTCTATGACCTTTATAAGAGGCTCGCTTGAAAAGTTTGACTAGATTCTTTAGCATATATTTAGTGGTAACTACTTGAACAACTTCGCTTAGTAATTTTTTCGAATAGTAATTCCGTTTATTCATCTACTTTCAAAGCGATTAACGTATTTAATAACAGATATGTTAAAAGAGAAAAATCTCACCACTATTTCAGTGAAACGATTAATTTATCATATTAATAAATCATAGGAACAATCGACAATGTTAAACATTTCAAACAATGTTATAATTAGTATTTTCAGTATTGTATATAAATTTAATGTTTTAAACAGAATAACTAACAGCAATAATTATATAGCTTTGATTATGCCATAATTGCAATCAAATTTCATAGGGCTCACAGTGTAAAGCATTCCACTTCTTTTCTCACTTTAACTGTGCACTTTGAATTTTATTTGTTTTGTGTCTCATGTTTAACCATCTATGTCATCTATCTTAAGGAGCAGAAGAAAATTCAACACCCTTTCCTTTTAGCAATCAAGCAACTTCCTCAACTCTGAATCACACGGAAAATATTTATAATAAAAAGAAATTTCTCACCATTCAATCTGGAATGTAAGGAGAAAAAGACAGAAAACAAATACTCGGCTCAAGATTACATATAAATAAGCCCAAAGCATCATATTATTTATTTTTATTCATCGAATTCTATTAATAGGCAGCAAAAAGAAAGGCAAAAAGTATTCTTAAAAAGCGAATCGATTATTTTGCATTGCTGTAAATTAAACAGAAAGAGAAGAATCAGGAATCATTTTCAATAAAAATATAAATAACGTAACGCAGAAATTATAAGTAATAAAAAAGTTATGTTTTGATCTAAAATTATGAAGATGCAATAACAGCCAATAATCTGGGATATTTATCCTTTCTTACAGATAGAATAAATTTATTTCTTTTATTCAAAATCATGTGGAATATCAGAGAGCTCCTGCATAAGTCCCAAAATGACAAAATCACGTTTCAGGACCCTATCTGGAAAGATGATACTTTAAAGAAAATATTAAAACTAGATTAGATGAAACTAAACACGAACAACCAACTCTCAACACGAAACTATGATCAGCCCTGCCTTTTTTCAGTGCAAATTATTTAAAGAAATCTTTGCTTTCTAGTTGCATCAACAAAACATTGATTGTATTGACAAAATTAAATATCTGTTTCTACAAGTGAAACAAAATAAAATGTCTTAATAATACCAAAATTATTCAGCTAATTTAATGATGCCAAATTTATCAATGACGTTCCAATACAATTAAAAGATTGAAACATGACCATCTTCAGACGGAATAAAAAAGAAATTTTTCAATATAGGTCGTTTTATATGACTTCAAGGAATATTTTGGCCAAATGAGAAGAAAATCGAAGTACGCGTTTGGTCGTGACTACGTAACAAGGAATTTGGAATTAGACGAAATGCCAAAAAGAGAATTAAAAGAGACCCCCACTTCGCTTGGTCAATTTTATTGATGTGAATTTATTGTACTTTTGACACAAATTATTCGCCTTTAACTCAGCAATTTTGAACTTTCAATCCTTGTAAGACTGAAGTATTACCTCAAATCATTGGCACTGAAATAGAACTCGAAACCAAAACGAGATTATGCTGGAGAGTTTTGATATATCTTTTAATGTGTCACAAACACTTTTTATCTTGAATATTTTAATTTTTTAGTCTTTAATATATTTCATAAATCATCATCATATGGAATGTTGGGGAATCTTCAAATCAATTGCTGTCAAATTCAGCATCAGATGGCGCCTCTTGTAATGAATCAAGTCCATTTGTAAGAAATTAATATACTGCATTGTCATTAGAAAGAAAATAACTGTATAGAATCTCAAAACATTAAATGAGGGAAAAATTGATAATAAAATCTCATCTTTACAGACATGAAATTCACTTTTGTATTTCCTTTCACTATTTTTAATTTCTCAGTGGTATCGTACTCGAATAATAAGCCAACCTTAGAACTTTTAGCTTCGCACACTGTAAAATACACGTTTTCAAAACACATCCATATCCTCTGACAATAAGACTAATTTAGTATTACCAGCCCAGATATAATAATCTAGACTTTATATTAAAGAAACAGTCATACTTAGCTCTCTACTGATTGTGACGCAATTTAAAAAAAATAATTTATAAAAAGTAGTGCTATATTAAAAGTGGTACAACATTTTTATAATTTTTCGAGCTTTCATACAAAATTGTGTAAAACGATGTTTTATTTTGTCATTTTCTCTTTTGAATTTTTTCCTCTGCTGCTGTATTTCTTCTAGTTTCAAGTTGAGCAGGCCGCAAGGCTCTGCGAAAGGGAAATTTACGGCAATAAATCCAGTTCAGTAGATGCGAATTACAATAGATCTGATGGTAAGATTCCATTAAGGATTTGAGAAGCAGAGTCTGAGCAAACAAAAGTAGCGTGCGTATAACTACGGTTTTTTTTATCTTAATCACGAAAGAAATATCTCTCAAAAGTAGAAGAAAAGTATTTTGCAATTTAAAATACACAGTTTAAATTGCCATTTCCTGTTTTGGTTTTAATTGGGTTCTAAGCAAAAATAAATCTTTTCTCTGAATTTGAAATATTTAAGTAAACTTTCTATTAATATTGATATCCTTGGATAATACATCAGAAATTAAATAGTAATCACATCGCATACGAATCGTATTGCATCACAAATTTTTCAGGCATTTATAGACTTGCTTATTTAATACATTTGTATCATAGAAGTCAATCAATTTATACGTCTTTCAACAGACTGATATGAAACGATGTATAAGAGAAATGACGTATAATAGAAATTTTAATAAAAAACTTTGATCACCACAAATTTTATGGTGCTTATTCAAATCTACTTAAAAATAATAATCCTATTTTTAAATTTATACTAGTATATTGCTGTGTATTATTGAAAACAATATTTGAATTTTGAAATTAAAAATTTGTCATAAAGTTGAGAAATCCATACATTTATTGCATAACTCGAACTCTAATTATATATGTTTTATTTTTTTCGATTTATGTGGATACAGGTTTATTTCTCTGTTTGTTTTGGAGTTTGGCGGCGGAAGAAATTTGGCTATGCTGCGTCCTGAGTATGCGAGTTGGAATTACTTCCTCCTTTCTAGGAATAGTGTCCACTATGAGTTATATATATAGTTATTATAATAGACACGTAAAAATAATGACAGAGGCATAACATTTCCGAAATTTAGAAAAATGTGACAAAGATATATAACCGAATATGTGTGTCCTTTATATTCTATAAAGGAAATAATTTGTCATTCAAATGGTTACGAATGAATTGGGACTATGATGAAACGACGCATAAATCTATCCGACATATAAATGAGAATTCTATAAACGATGCTTTAATATATGAGAAGGTAATATGCGGGCAATTTTGGATGAAAAATAAAAATTCATCGCTCTATCTCGAAAATAAAAAATGGCTAAAGATATGACTGAGGAATTTTGAGGAGCATATTAATCAATGAATTAAGAAAGTCGTTGAGATATTTTTCTATTCAGAATGACGTGGATGGAATGTCTTAGTACTCTTCTTTGAAATTTACTCTCCCTAAATTTCGGAAAGAAAGTGTACTTTCTAATATATTCTTAATCATTTCACATCTATCTTAGATTTCTGTAGGGGGTGAAAATTTATCTATCCATTCATAAAAATGAGAAGATCTAAGTCTATTAAAGCATGGGGAAAGAGAAAAAAATGATGAAATTGAGAAAAAAAATTAATGGTGAATGTAGTTTTGGATAGTTAAACTGATTATAAACAGTTGATATTAGAGCCATACATATTATCTTCCCATATATTAATACGAATTATTCAACTCGTATTTTTCTCGAATTGCTTCATATTTTTAAATAACGAATACAGTCATCGAAATTTTCCTGATTTTCCGGTGTGCTAGATATTTGAAATTTTATGCAATGGACTGTTTTCAATGAAAATTCCTTATTTTCATAGCGTCACCTTGTAGTGATGTCGATAAAAATTTATTTTAAAGATTTATTATATTTGTAACAATAATTTTAATCTATCGTTTTATGTAATCTTGTAGGTGCTGTAACTTTTAATTTTTCACTGTGCAGTGCTACATATTTGTACCACCTACATTTTTTGTCTTTTTTCATTAACTTTGAGCAGTTGCATATTCAATGAATAAACTTATAATATTTGTTCTCTTCTGATAAGTAAGTATTTTAAAAAATTAATTCTAATAAAAAAATTAATTCAAATTATGTTTGCCATTTCCTTTTCCTGTATTCCTAATTACATTTATGAAGATTCACACTTCTGCGACTGAACAATAAAATGACAGTTTAAACTAGTTTTCTTATCAATTAACAAGGAAAAATTGTAATGGTATATCTTACTATTAAAAAACTATCATCATATTATAATTTTTTACGATTTAATTTCTTTTATCTGCCAATAATATTTCTCTTAACATTGTTTAATATTCAATCATGAATGGGCTTATTGAAACTCTCTACAACCTTATTGAGAAATATTAAATAAACTATAGGAGCATTCCTTTTTATGATAAAAGAAAACCAATTTGACATTGTACTTTACCAGCTCTATATAGTGCTCTATAAACATGCATTTTAAATGTGACGAACTCAACAATACACGTCTACAAACGAAGAATATTTTTTGACTTTAAACACTTATGTCATTAGAATTTTTTTTAAAGAAAAAAATGTCTTCGGGTTTCTCTTTCCGAAATTGTGATAGAACCATTTAAAAGACATAAATCTTTATTAATGTGAAATTTCATGCATTAATTAAACATTTTTTTAAATCTTTGTCATCGGAATAATTTTTCCATTTATGGAATGTAGTGATTCGTCCATTTTCACTATTTCAGATGTAGTTAGAAATTTATAAGCTTGCAAAATTTTGCTATAATATGTCTGAAAAGTAATCAGATTATTAAATAAACATTTCTGTTGGAAATATTCTGGTGAAATATAAAAAATGAATTGATTGATAATAATAAAGATTAAATATCGAGAGCTGGACTTGAATTAACTGAAATAATAAAATCATAAAAAAATGAATTTAAAGTATATGAATACGCCCGTATGAAAATTAACCAAAGATCGTATTAATCGTCTATTAAACATTTTTTGAATAGATTTAAGGGGCTTATATTTTTATTCATTCTTAATGTTTCAAATTCAACGGATAAAGACTTAAGAACAACGTTTTATTTCGTAAAAGAATTTTTAGCAAATAATGGTCTTTGTTAAATAAAAACTAACCATAAGTATGTTAAAATTCCCAAATCACTTGTAATTAATCAAAAAACTGGTCTTCTTTGCAAGTAATATTTCTTTTAAAATGTATATGTTTAAAATGAATAATATTCCAGATTTTAAATAAAAGAGGAATTTTTGAGCATTATTTTGTACTAAAATTCTTTGCGTCTCCTTATAAAAATGATTCCAAAATCTTCTTTTTGAAGAAATATCTGCACTACGATATTCTAGTGGATTAGAATTTACTAACTTAAATTTTGATTATTATTCTGAGACTAGAATTTATTAGGTGGGTAAAACCCCGAAAATGAGTCATCGGATTGGATGGAACAACAGGCGCCTAGTAATCAATATGAACACCAGCCGGAATGATATCTTCCTCCCCACCTGCTGTTTTGAATATAGTGACAGAAGATGGCTCGTTTTGTGCATCGTAGTATAAGCGGAAAAGCGTATCACCCAGCCCTTCCCTAGCACCCGGGGTGCAACTGAGTGACAGCCGCTGCAATAGCTAGAGTATTGAGGAAAGAATCCTAGTCGCCTCTAACCGTGTCACAGCCCGACTCCTCCCGAAGGAGGTACGTACTACCACTGGTGGTAGACTCGGAGGCCCACCGTTATTGTACCCTCAAGGTTTAGAAAGAACCAGCTTACTTATACGGCTGCATCTCATCCGTGAACTCGCGGTGCCCCCTGAGGGATGCATCGTAGTATAAAGGGAGAAAACTAATATGCATTTTGGAAGTATTCCTTTCGACCGAATCAGCCTGTAGTTTGAGGCAGATTTATGTTTTTGGTTACAAAACCACGTATCAAATATCATTTAACTAGTATTGTGTTTGGATTATCATATTCACACAAACGCAAATATACAGGCCGTAAAAATTCTACCCATTGTTGGATTTCGTCCAAATTTTGATAGGTCTTTAAAATCCAATTATAAAATAAAATAAAAATTTTACCCATACTACTCTTTGCGTGCTTACTGATTTGTTCACAAACGCAAAGACGGGCAGACCGATAAACTTCCCAGGCACGCATTCCGTCCAAAATCTGGTCGAAATCTACAATTTTGGTATAAACACCACATAACAAATATCATTCGCCTAAATCACTCTATTTTCAAATCATATTGTTCTCAGACAGACAAATTTCCAAAGGTTCATTAAACTCTTGAGAATTTTTTCGATTGCAATTCTTTCTCGGTGTACATACTCCGTATAGGAGAAAGTAAATATTGAACAAGCAGTGGCATTTAAACTGATGACTTGAGTTATTTTTTCCTTGCAGTCTACTGCATTTTATTTATTGTCAGTAAGCAATCAACATTTTAGTCCCGTGTAAATGGGAAATTTATTAACATAAGGCAATTATTATGCTTGAATCTTCCTGCTGTATTATGTTCCAATTTACTAAAATTAATGTGCTGGGGAAAAAACTATTTTTTGGAAGTGAACGAAATAATTAAATAAGAAAAATACCAACAGAAGCAAACATAAATTTAATATCATTATCTTGTTTTATCATTTCTTGTTTTTATATTAAAATTTGTGTAGAATACTTTAGTAGAAGACATTACAAGAGTACGAAGCAGAAAATACCAGAAGAAATTTCGTAGTTCAATCAAAAACAAGTTTTACTCTTTCATAAACAAATCGCGATATAAACAATTTTGTTGAAACTTCGTGGCAACAACGCAGACATTTATCTGCAGCGCGTAACGCAGCAGCTTGGTCACGGCAGTTTCAGTTTCTCTGATAAACGGTCCCGAGCACATGTTACAATTGCAGGTTCCGTCCTAATTTCATAAGTTACAGCTCGATGGTGCTTTGTCTATTAACTGACAATCTCAAAGGGAATTGTTCTGAAACTGCTTTTGTATTGTTATTAACAGAAATTAAATGAGGACAAAACTGGCACGGGGGACGAAACTTGGGTGCATCATTTATCACCTGAAATAAAACGTAGCCTCCTTTTGTAAAAATTCCACTTCTTTGACGTTGGGTTGGAATTTTTCCCAGGGCACAAATAGAACCGTGTGCACGTCTCGACAAATGTCTAAATAAAGGAAGTGATTAAGTTGAAAAACAATTTCTCTATTATATTTTAGTGTACATATACCTTTATTTTAAAATTTCTTCCCTGTTTTGGCCTTTCAAACAGTGTAACTTACTTTTTACTGAGGCATGTACATTGTTTAAATATATACAGAAAAAAACTCCGCAACACGTATGCAGTAGAAAATCTTGCCTTTCCATTTACACACAGTGTGCAAAAAGAGGTTTTCGCAGTTGTGAACTGACAAAATTACTGGTAATCCGGATTGTTAAATTAATTCATGATTCTTGATAGAGAAATATGACATTTTATTATTCGTTTTCGTAAATGTATTGAATTTATGTAGAATTTAATTCCCATCCAACAGAATTAATGCTAAGTGCGTGATGAATTCATGTTTCGAAATCTTAATTAAACCAAACTTATAGCTATAATTAAATATTATGATAAATTTACTTACAACGAAAGCTGATTAATTTTTGAATATCTCAGCTTTAAACAAACCAAAAACATATGAAAAATAACAATAACTACAAAATAATCAAAAACAGATATTTTGTTTTAACAAAATATTGTTGCTTATTATGCATCAGCAACCATAATAAATAAAAATTATTTAATCTGTAAATCTATTTATTTATTAAAGATTCACACCGACACAGCCAACCCAAGAGGGTGTAAAGCCTGATACATGTCTGTAAAGATGAGTCAGTACAGTACATCAAAATAAATGCAGAATTACTTAATTAAGACTAAAATTTCATACAAAAATTAATAAACGCAATAAACCGAATGGAAGTGGAAACGAATTAGGATAGATTAAAAGCAATTGCATGGTATTTATTAATGAAAAAAACTTTAATTAAACGTCATGATCTTTCTGATGTGGTCTTTGTGCAAGGAATAAAGAAGTAATTACGTCTACAGTCCTTAAACTTTATTAAAGTTTTAAATAAAAAAATTCTTACTCAGACAGTCGACGATTATTAAGGAACAGAACACTTAAGAATAATTTCACTTGCTATTATAAAATACACATCTGTTTAAATATGATAACGTTTCACTTACTTTATCTAACTCAAAACGAAATATATTCATTGGTGGGGAACCATGTAATCAATTGTTGTCAAATTCAGCACCAGATGACACCTCTCGTATTCAATCAAATCAAATCTAAATAAATAATTTGTGGTTGATGATAATCCATTTGTAAAAAATTAATATGTTGTATCGTCGGCAGGAAGAAATTAACTGCACAGAATTTTTTGAAAAAACGCCTACCAAGAAATGAGGGAAACATTTATTACAAAATTTAATCATTACAGACATAAAATTTACAACAGTCAACAGTTTGTTTAATGGAGCCAGATTTTAGTTTCACGCCATGTAAAATTAACGTTCTCGTAACAAATCCATAGCTAATAACAATAAGATTAGATTTAGATTTACCAGCGCAGGTATAATATCCCACGCTTTATATTAAGGAAATCAAATACACAAAATAAAGTTTTTTAGTGCTTCTATTTTAAAATATTTTATAGAAAGTTTTACAATATTAAAAGTGGTACATCTTTTATAAATTTGCGAGCCTTAATACAGAATTATGCAAAAAGATGTTGCTTGTATTTTTTCTCTTTTATTATTCTTTTTACTCTGTTGCTTTACTTTTTCTTCTACTTTCTTGTTGGGCAAGCCACAACGCTCTGGGAAAGTGAAATTTACAGCAATAAAATCCGTTCAGAAAATGCGAATTTAAACAAATCTGATGAAAAGATTCCATTAATGATTCGTGGAAACAGTGTCTGAGCAAGATAAAAGTAGCGTGTGTATAACTAAGTATTTTGAAATCTCAGTATTGAAAGAAATATCTCTCAACAACAGAAGAAAAGTGTTATGCCATTTCAAATACGCAGCCTAAATTGCCATTTCCTGTTTTGATTTTTAAGCAAAAATAAATCATTTCTCTAAACTTTAAATTCACTTTCTATTGATAGTGATATCCCGAATCATATCCTTGGATAATTCATCAAAAATTGGCTATAAATCACATCGCATACGAATCATATTGCAGCATAAATTTTCCATGCATCTATAGACTTCCCCATTTAATACTTTTGTATCATAGAAGTCAATCAATTTATACGTCATTCAACTAACTTATATAAAAAGATGTACACAAGAAACGACGTATAATATAAATTTTAATAATTACCACAAATTTAATGGTACTTATGCAAATCTATTTAAAAATAATAATTTTAGTTTTAATATAGTAATAGCATATTACTATGTATAATTGAAAACAATAATTGAATTTCAAAATTAAATATTCATCAAAAACATGAAAAATCAGTTCATTTATCGCATATCTTGAGCTCTAATTATATATTTCTTACTTTATTCGATTTATATGGATACAGGTTTATTGCTTTGTTTGTTTGTTTGTTTTAGACTAAATTTGGCAATGCTGCCTCATGAGTATGCGCGTCTAATTTTAGAAAAACGGGACAAAGACATATAACTAAATATGTGCGTCCTTTGTATCCTATAAACGAAATACTTTGTCATTAAAATGGTTACGAATGAATTGAGACTATGATGAAACGACGCATAAATCTAAACGTCGTATAAGATATTACACGTTGAAGTCGGCATCTGTGCGGTTGTACTTTTGAATATCTCCTGAGTTGGACTCATTATATTGGCAGTTACTCTTTTTCTGGTTTTGAATTGAATTGTGATTGATTGCAGAAGCATTCCGCTGCTGGAAAACGTTGGAATCCCGAAGATAACCTGATTGGATCTTGTTTTATTGTGATTAGAAGATTTCGGGCAACGCCCCCTTGTTGGGATGTTCGCCATGTTTTCGGCCGTGCCTAAAGCTTGCGCAGCGTTTGATGTGTGAACGGTTCAGCGAACGAATTCCTTTTCTGTTTGCCTTTCCTTTCCTGAATTCCTTTTAAATTTGATCAAAGATCTGTGTTCCAGAATCAGCCTACTTAGAATAGAAAACTATGGTGTAAAGGAGGCGACAATGAATAATGATCCAGCTATTATTAAGGCAAAATTGCTGTTAATTAAGAGGGAATACATTAGGATTAGAGCACAACTCGAGGAAAAGCACGCCATTATAAAGTCGCATGTCAGAGAAAATGTTATTAGAGTTGAGCGACTCGTTGGGGAACTGATTAATAGAATCAGTGCTGAGATTAGAGAAACTTTGTGTATGAGGCGAGTGAAAAACCTAAGGAGGACAATGAGAAATTAGTAAACAAGATTAAGATTAACTCGGAAAAGATATTGACTAAAACCTTTACAATGGTTAAGAACAGCCAGTCAAATCACGGGTCTGGCAGAAATGTAATAGATAACGATTGTGTGTTGATAGTCAAGCCCAGCGACGAAGATATTGAAATATTAATCCGAGAATAAGGAAATCATTACAAGTGTTATTGAGAAGGGAAGAGTGAGAGGCATCACTAAAATTAATGGAAGGGGAATTAAAATAGCTACGGCTGATGAAGATGAAGTGAAATCCCTGAGAGCGCTACTGGAGAAAGAAGAAGGGGTATCTGAAAAATTTGAGATTTACATTCTAAGGAAAATTAGGCCACCGGTTATTTTATATAATGTAGAAAAAGAGTTGGAGAATAAGGATTATTTACTTAACTGTTTACTACCAAAAAATATCCTTCTTGCTGATAGGAATAATAGACCATTATTTAAGATAAATTTTTAAATCCCGCTCTAGAAATACCAAATTTAATCATTTTGTTCTCGCGGATGAACCAGAGATTTTTATCACTCTGATAGCTAAATAGGGATTGTACTTTCAATTTAGGAGGTTTCGCTTTATGAATTTATTAATGTTAAGTTGTGTGAACATTGTTTGGGATACTTACATACCATCAAATATCGTGAAGCCAGGGAGAAAGAAAGTCCCCAGAGATGTGACAATTTTGGGGAACTTAAACCCAAAGGTGCGGAAGACGATTGTAGACGACCCAAATGTCATAACTGTACGATAGCTAGAGATGAATACGGAGTTGATTAGGGAGTTAACCATGTTATCGTGGACAAGCGCTGTCTATCATTTCAAAGACAGAGGGATCTGATTATAGAAAGAACTGATTATGGCAAATAGTCTTAACAGAATCCAGATTAACGTCAATCACTTTCCAGCGGCACATACCAAGGCTTTCAAGGTCGCGAGGGAATTAAAACTTGATTTCTTAGCAGTCCAGGAACCCTATGTGCTTCATGGGGAACCTCTTAAAGCCAACTTTACCTGTAAAGCTCAAATGTCTGGAAATAAAAGAGCAATTTTGTATATTCTTAATAATAATTTACTGGCATTTTTCAAATTTAAAACTGCTTATAAAGTAACTGCCGAAATTCACTATGAAACCAAACATTTAGTATACATACTTAGTGCTTATTTCGCATCAAGAGAGGATATTAATGATGTGTTGAATGAATTAAATGAATCCGACTTTATAAATGCTTTTAACCCCTTGGTGGGAGATTTTAATTGACAAGCCAAGGAATGGGGCTATAGCTCGAATACTCACAGAGCGAGAGTTTTTTCCGAGTTTATGGCTTCAAATATCTTAAGCATTTGTAATGTCAAAGAGTACGGACCGTTCTTCAGGTCTTCCAGAAATGTGTGTTCTCTGACTTAACTTTAATCAACTCAATGATTAAACACTATGTCAAGATGGGGTGTCCTGGATATGGTTATTTCAGCGACCATAAGTATATTTTTATTATTTTAACTTTGGAAGTTATTTTAGAAAAAGCTTTTTCATTTAAAGTAAAAATTTGGCCTTTGAAAGATTATTTGGAACTTTATAATATATATTAAGAAACTGAAAAAGGATTTAGTCGAGATAAATAGCACCACAGAAATTAATAGATATTTTAAATATTATATTTAGGTAATTACAAAATACGCTTATAAAAGTTTTAAAAAACCACAAAGGGTATTTGGGAAGATTAAATTTTGGACGAAAGACCTTGGTATTTAGAGAAATAATGTTGGAAAACTGTTGAAGAAACTACAGTCTCCACAAAAGGGAAACTCCACAAAAGGAAAGAGCATTTTTCTAAAAACTATTGCTAGATCAAAGATGAAAGCTTGGGGGGAATACTCTAAATCTTATAATGAAAAATTCGGATATCTCCCTAAACTAGTCTTTAATAAACTAAAATCTAAATGTGAAGCAACCATAACACCAAATAATAATCCGTACTCTACTATCAAATATAAAATGCAATATATGATGGACCAATTCTTTACAGGTGATTACTCAAATGCTCAACTTTCTTATATTTCTTGCTTCAATATGCAATAAAGGTGTGATCTTTCTCACTTTAGTGATATATTCTTAATTTTCAAATTTCATTATTAATTTCCATCCTTTGTAGCAATATACTAGTACTATTTAAAACAAATCTTCAAAATTAATATTTTTAAATGAACTTGCATTAGCAGCATTAAATTTGTAATAATCAGTGTTGTTTAGTAAACTTTTCATTACACGTCTTTTCATTTATACGTCATTTTATGCCATATCTTACATCTTAAATTAGCCACTAAGAGACGCTGCGAGCTGTCTGAGGTGACAGCGTTTATCCGTATTATTTGAGCAGACTTTAACTTGCGCATCTCTAACGTTCTTCCTTCGAATGTAATTTCACAGCATAAAAATATAAGTACATTCCTTTTTAAGACGCTCGCTTGAAAAATTTGACTATATTCTTTAGCATACATTTAGTGGAAACTAACTGCTTAAACAACTTCGCTTAGTACTTTTTTCGAATTGAAATTCCATTTTTTCATCTACTTACAAAGCGCTGGACGAATTTAATAAGAGATATATTAAAAGAGAAAAATCCCACCACTATTTGAGTAAAATGATTTATTTATACAAATATTTTAATTTTCTAGGCATTAATCGTAAATATTTTGAAGTCTCACGTATTTTTCTCAGGTTGATCACTAATTTATAGTTTGCGAATTCCTCCGTACCCTCAAAGTCCAGCAACTTTAGCCAAAAAATGGGCGTTTCTTTGAAAAAATTTTAACCCAATGTTTTACTTCACAAAAAGCATATTTATGTCATTCGAAATGATATCTCAAAAGTTCCCGACATTCTTTTGTACGCTTCCCATATTTTTAGGAGGGCAATGGCAAAAAAACTGTGTCGTCGCGAAATCTGGTCATTTTCTTCGGAAAAACTTTAAAACTACGCTCTTTTTTACGTAGAGACATATTTTATCTAATTCTAAATAATATCTGAAAAGTTATCGAGTGCGCTTCTCATTTTTCTTTTTTTCTGCGGGGGGCGAGAAATTGTGTATTAGCGATTTGGGCAAATGTGATATCGTTGTATATGCATTTTTAATTCTTAATTTAATGAAACAGTGATTGATATAATGCGTATTTTGCAAGTCATAAGAGTGTTTTGTTGAAACAATACACAAAGATACACCTTTCGCATTGTATGTATTATAGATTATTAACAAAACTAATATATTTACAGATAACAAAGAATGTTTGCAGCTATAGAAGTAAAGACTGTCATAATTACCTTGTCATAAGGTTTCTACAATTGTTCATTGGGAATAATCAGAATTGTTGCTCCACATGATAAAGTAAATATTTCCCTATAAACAATAACAAGGCTAAAAGAGATACCAAGTTCCTTAGAGCTATTCAAAAATATATAAATACCGATCAAAATTTACGATAGTTGGAGCCTTTAAGGATTGAAAAAAGATTATTGTGAAAGAACATGATTGCAACCAAACAAATGATCTCCAGTCTGCGGAATTATTTATGCTAAATATAAGGAAGTAGTGCATTTTCATGGATGGAGTGGATTCATGAAGCTCTTGACACAACATGAAGAGAACTACAAATCACCGACCTTTCATAAACAGACGTGCAAATGTTTAATACAATTTAAACTACGTTATTACATGTGATGTATATTATGAGTAACAAATAAATCATTTTATATTATAGTATATTTAAAAGTAGCTAAATGTTATGGTACAAAAATGATGACAAAGTGTAGGATAAATATACAAAAGATTCTTGCCGCGAAGTTTCTAATAAATTTATTAAAGTGGAATTTGATAAATTTAAAAATGCTCAATTGCAATGTAAAACAGAAATTAATAAAAATCACAGTAAGGAATTTCAGGAGCGTTTGTAACTAAATTTTAGACAGACTAAATATGTTTAACTTAGTAATAGTATAATAATTAAATTTTTTTAATATTTATCGAATTGTTCAAAATATGAGGAGGGTCAATCTGACGGCAAATTTATAAGTCAGCTTGCTGAAGCATAAATTATAAGATGACACTAATAAATGCGGAAGGTTTCATAGGTAAAGACATCAGTACAAACTTTACCATGTCGAAAGTTGGAACTCGACAATTTAATTAAAATTTAGCACTAAAACTAAAAGGTTTTGTCTAAAATTTAAATATTGTTTCCCTATTAGCACAAGGTATTCTACGGTATCTCCACGATGTTGCTGCGATATTCTGAAAGCCACACATCATACAGATAGCGTATGAATAATGTTGGGCATCTTGTGAAAAAAGAGTTTGAACTTTTATCAGTAAAATAAATGGAAATATATATACATTATCGGCATCGTATCCAAAAGAAATCTCAGATTGGACATGATAATATCATTTCTGAGAATTAATAGCCATGATCATGATAAGAAAAAATTTTTCCGTTTATTTTTATTATATGTGTGGCAGAAAAACTGAGTCTGACTTTTGCGAAATAAAATTTAAAATAAACCACTATCGTACTTTAAGAATTTACCTTCATTGGTTATAAGCACTCGTATTGGCAAAGAGCCCTCCTTAATGTCACGTATACTAAGTATAGAAAGAGAAACGTCTATAATTGGCCAAAATACGGAAATCCAGATTTTGATGAATCTCCTCGTTTTAGGACTTCTTGAGTCGGAAAAAGACATTTACGGAATGTCTGCATGCGAATATTATAAAACAAGAGCAACACGGGATACGTGCATGGGATTTGGCATATGGTTTTTGCACAGAATTGCTAGATTAGCATTGCATTTTAAATGAAATCTCTGATTGGTGAGACTGTCTGATTAGTATTTCTTTTCGTATACGGGAAAAAGTTGACTCTAAATCACTTCACGCTACATGCGTGAACTTTGGCATTGGATTTTCACATCATGAAATGAGATTAGTGCAAACTTTTGGAATAATGGCGATTGTAGGACTAACTGTTGCAAAATTCATATTCGATTCGCTTCATTTTCGCAAATAGGCAAACCTTTAACGCATCATACAGTTAAAATTAAGGAGAAATTCGAGTGGAGAATACACCTGCTGTTTCTGTAAATTTCCTTTGGCCATCAGTAGTTTAAGTAATAAATTCTCTTTTTTATAAAGTTTTATATCAAACATTAAATAACGTGTTTAGTTTTTGCTATTAAAAAGTCGAAATTCTTACATTAAAAATTATTGTTTTCGAAATTATTTTCTTTAACTGCAGAACCTTTATTTTATGATTAATTTTCCAAATAAATTCACGTTTAATTATGTGTAACTTGTCATAATTCAGACTTTTGAAATTTTATCATAGCCTATTTAATTCATAACATTTCAAATAAGTTGCAGAATTCATATTTATATGAAATTTGAAAGTTTGATATATATGTTGATTAGAAACTAAAACATCAGTTATTTTATGGAGAAGAGAAGCCAGAAAATCCAATCATGATTCTGAATTTAGCACATCTTAAGTCTAAACATGCAACGCGCTTATGTTGCAAAATGCGATAGCTACAAACCGCCATTCCTCAAAATATTAAATATCATTTATGCGATCAAATATAAATTGCGCTGTTTTATAAAAAATTTATTCGTGAAAGTTATTCCTTTCACTCCGAAAGAAAATGATAAATAACTCTACGGTACAAGGCGCTATATCAACAAACATGATTTTTATTAGTGTTTAATTTTATGCAATATTGTATCATACTTTATTTTTTATCTCTTTTTGCAACAGCCGATGAAACCAAGCGTGAAATAAAAATATAAAGCAAAAATGTTCCGAGAACACACTCTTTTTTTCTTTTTATTTTAAAACTTATTTCATAGTAACTCTTTGTATTTTACGAGCAACAGCCAGAAAATGTTAAATTCGAAATGTGATTTCTTTTTCTAGTATGGTGTTTCGTATTAGCATACATATGCAGTGACAAATTTTGCTTAATTTTAATGGAATTAAACACTATATGGCAAATTGAACATCCTAAAGTGTTCTAGTTAATCTCGTGTTACTTCTTAGCTTGTAAAATCAGGGATATTTTTCTTCTATATATTTTTCCCTTGGTTTCATTTACTTCGAACAGTTGGAGCGTTTGTTGGTAGGAACGTAAAAATTTCCGTGAATTCATAATTTTAATACTAATAATTTCATCTTAGCAACATTCCGAACAAATTTACAAAATATTCACAGTAATTTAGCATTAAAAGAGTGATTTGAAACTAAAGGAGTTACAGACGGGATAGCAGAATTAAAAGAAAATATACTTACATTTTTCTGTGGTGCCAAAATGCTATTATTATAATTTTTTAAAACATATTTAATGTACATGTATCAACAGTATTTTTCCAACAGGTTTAAAATACTTCTTAAGAAAATTTAATTTTATTATTCTTTTCTTGATGTGTTATTTCTAATCCTTGAACATTTGACGAGTTTAATAAATGTATAAGATTTCTTTTTATGATTGTTTAGCCTTTTAATTTCAGACATAAGTAGTTGAATTGTGATCGTTATTGTACGGACAAATCATCAGAACGCAATGGAAACAAAATCAACTACGAAACAAGAAAGCATTATCCAACAATGGAACAAGCAAAGCACTAAAGAACTATAGAATCAAGTAAAATAATGAACATCAATCAAAAATGAAACAGCAATCAAACAATCAGAAAACAAACAGCAAAGAAAAATAAAACAAATAAAGATGAAGGCAACAAAGATACAATGGTGGTAAAAAATAGTTACAACAATAGATAATTAAAACAAATAAAAATAAAAGACAGCTTTACATTAAAAGAAAAATTGAAAAACAACCTACAAACTGCTCAGTTTATTTTACTAAAAGGAATTTAGTTCAAGCACCTAAATTCATAGCATCGCTTGAATTTCGATGGAATTTCGTAAAAAAAGTTCATAAATTGCAAATAAAAAATGAAATTTAACTGTAATAATAAATTTTAAATAACTGTAAATCAGCATTGAATTTTTTCTGCTATTATTATTACATATAACTAAATTCATTTCTAGTATTTTTAAAAATATTTATCATCATTTCATTAAAATAAAGAAAAGGTATTTTTAGAGCAGTAAAATAAAGAAAAATGTTGCTGAATAAGAAATATTTCGATTCCAATGAAAAATTCTTTTAAAATCTGCCTAAGAATAAACTAGTTAGAATTTCTTTAAGAAGTTATAATAAATCATTACATTAATCTATCAATCATTCAATTAGAATTTTTAAAAAAATACGAAATCTAGATTTGATAACGCGTTTCAGAATATCTCTGTTTCTAAAACTGTTTCACATTCCTCTTGAAAGATTTTTAAAACTCAAATAAACCAAACTCACTAAAATTATCCTTGAGATTTAATTAATTATGAAAAATTAAACTGTAGGCGTTTAGCACTCTGTGCTTTTATCTAATCTTACGTTTGATTTCTAGTCGTCACTTTTAACAGAATTCTGTAAGATTATTTAACAGCAATTTTAATTTTACGGACGAGGCGAAAACACAACAGCGTCTTCTTTTAGCATTCAAGCAACCTCCTCATCTCTTAATCACTCGAATAATATTTATAATAAAAGAAATTTCCCCTCCTTTCAATTTGAAATGTAAGGAGAAGAAAAGGTAAAACAAATACGCGGCTCAAGGTTAGGTATAAACGAGCCCAAGACATTACATTATACGCGAATCAATTATTTTCAATTCCTGTAAAGGAATCAGTTAGAGAAGAACCAGGAAAAATTTTCATTAAAATAGAAATAACCTAACTCAGAAATTATAAGCAATAAAAAAGTTGTGATCTAAAATATTTTGTTACAAAAACAGAAAAAAATCTGGGATTTTTATCCTATCTAACAGATAGAATCAATTTCCTTCTTTTTTTTCAAAATCATGTTGAATGACGGAAAACTTCGGCGAAGGTTCCAAGAAGACGTTATCGCGTTTCCGGACTCTATCTGGAAAGATCACACTTTCAAGAAAATATCAAAACTAGATTAGATTGAACTAAACACGAACAACTAACCATGAACGCGGAACTATGATCATCCCTCTCTTTTTTTCAGTGCGAATTATTTAAAAAAATTCTTTTCTTTCAATTCGTATCAACAAAAGATTGATTGTATTAACAAAATTGACTTAAATATCTGCTTTTACAAGTATAACAACATGAAATGTATTACAAAAATATTACAAAAATTATTCAGCTGATTTAATGATGCCAAATTCACGACTGACTCTCCACACATTGAAAACATTGAAACGGGACCATCTATAAACAGAATAAAACAAATTAAAAATTGTTACATATAAGTCGTTTTATATGGCTTCAAGAAAAGTTTATGCCTAATCCGAAGAAAATCGAAATCCGTGTTTAGTCGTGACTGCGTAAGAAGGAAAGTACAAACAAATGAAATGCCAAGCAGTGGATTAAAGCAGACCCCAACTACGCTCGGTCAGATTTCTTGATGTGAATTTATTGAACTTTTGACACAGATAATTAGTCGCTAACTCAACCATTTTTAACATTCAATCCTTTTAAGACAGAAGTTTCACCTCAAAAGCATTGGCACTGAATTAGAACTCACACCAAAACCAGATATCGCCTTTGAGTTTTGATATATTTTGCAACGTGACAGAAACACTCTTTTAATCTTGACTATTTTCATCTTTTTAGTTATTAATATATTTCAATATTCATTATTATATTGATTGATGAGAAATCGTGTAATCATTTGTTGTACATATTCAGCACCAGATGGCGCACCTTGTATTGAACCAAATCAAGTTAAGCTAAGTGGTTGGTCGATAAACCAAGTATAAAATATTACTATATGGAATTGTCATCATGCAGAAAATAACTAAACAGAATTTCAAAACTCTAGCGTATCAAGAAATGAGGAAAAAATTGATTACAAAATGTCAGACAGACATTCATGTCATTAAAGACATGAAATGTACAACAGTCAACAGGCAGTTTAATTGACTCCATATCCCTGAAGAAAGTTTAATCACTAATAATATTTTTGTGGTACTGTGTGAATTCTACATCTGAAATATGCTCGCTTCCTTGGACAATGATGAGGAAGGCGAGAGGGGTAATCAGTCCTTTCACGTCCATTGCTATTTCCATTTCTCTGTTGTGTCGGACAGGACTAATAATCTAACCTTAGAATTTTTAGCTTCGCGTATTGTAAAATTGATGTTCTCATAACGCATCCAAATCTAAAGACAATCTGACTAATTTAGATTTACCAGCCCAGATATAATAATCCAGACTTTATATTAAAGTAATTGAATTGTTTCAAAACAGTTTTGTTAATGGTTCAAATTTAAAATTTTTTATAGAAAGTTCTTTAATATTAAAAGTGGAACATTTTTTAAATAAAATTTCGAGCCTTAATACGGAACTATGCAAAATGTTGTATCATTTTGTCTCGCATTATTTTCTGTTCTATTATTCTTTTTCCTCTATTGCTGTACTTTTTCTTCTACTTTCATTTGGGGCAGGACGAGAAGCCCTGGGAAAGTGAAATTTATGGCAATAAATCCAGCTAAGTAGATGCGAATTACAACAGATCTGATGGCAAGATTCCATTAATAATTCGTGGAAATAGTTTCTGGGCAAGAGAAAAGTAGCGTGTGTACAGCTACGTATTTTTTAAATCTCAAATCTTGAAAAAATATCTCTGAATAGTAGAAGAAATGTATTATACCATTTAAAATACACAGCGTAATTGCCATTTCCTGTTTTAGTTTTGATTGCTTTCTAAGCAAAAATAAATCTTTTCTCTAAACTAGAAATATTTAAATAACTTTCTTATAATATTGATATTCCGAATTATTTCCTTGAATATTTCATCAGAAATTTGCTATAAATCACATTGCATCCGAATAGTAATGCATTAAAACTTTTCATGCATTTTTCATTTAATAGTTTTGTATCATAGAATTCAATCAATTTATGCATCTTTCAACGGATTGTATAAAAGAAAGGACGTATAATCGAAATTTTAATAATCAACTTTGGTTATCACACAATTAATGGTTCTTCGGGAAATCCATTTAAAAATAATATTTTTTTAAAAATAGTGCTAGTATATTACTATGTTTAATTCAAAACAATATTTGCATTTTAAAAATAAACATTCATCAAAAAGGTGAGAAATCAGTACATTTATTGCATATCTTGAGCTCTTTTTTTTTCGATTTATGTGGATACAATTTTATATGTTTGTTTGTTTTGTAACGTCTTGCAACTAAGATTTAGTAGATATTCACAGCAAAGTTAAATAATTAAGATTTATTCAGATGTATATATACATCTAGGATAATATGAATAATGATTATATGATGAAATATTAAAGTAAACCCAAGACGGGGCGTCAAATTCACTGACACAACGAGTTGTGCTGACATCGGAGTCAATCCGCCAGCACTGTCTGGCGCTCAGAATGATCTCTCCCGTTAGTTGTTCAGTTCCGACCTTGTATATCAAATGTCAACAAATAAGCCCATTGCATTCTCTCGGGAACACACTTGTCTTGATATAAAAACCTGTTCATGAATGTTGCAACATTCCGTGCAAGAGGCAGGGAAGAGGCACAGCACCGAACAAAATAGCATTGAAATAAATGGCAGCGACTCGTCAGCTGAGGGGTGAGGTTCGGTCAGTTGCATGTGTTCGGATCTGAAAATAACCGGTTTATTTAAGTCCGAAATATCTGTTCTGAACACAAGGTCGTATCGTGGGGAGGGTAATTTGTCAGAGTTTGTTTCTTTTGTTTGTTGTTTGTTTTGGAGTTTGTTGGCGCAAGATCCAAATTTGGTTATGCTGCGTCATGAGTATTAGCGTTGCCCTTTACATGGTAATAGTAGGGAGGAAAAAGACGTTATCGACTCTTTTTTCTAAGAAAAATCGCTCCCCCTCTTTAATAGTTACATCATAAAATTTCAGAATTATAAAAAACCGGGACGAAGACATATAACAGAATCTGTGCTTTCATTGTATTCTATAAACGAAATACTTTGCCATTAAAATGGTTACGAATGAATTGGGAGTATGATGAAACGACACATAAATCTAAACGATGTATAAATTTGAAATTTATAACCGATGCTTGAAAGTATGTCAAGGCCACATACAATCAATTTTGGATGACAAAATAAAAATTCATCGCTTGTTCTCGAAATTAAAAAATGGCTAAAGATATGACTGAGGAACTTTGAAGAGGATATTAATCCATGATTTAAGAATGCCGTTGTGATATTTTTTTATTCAGAATGACATGGATGGAATGTCTTATCACTCTTCTTTATTTACTCTTCCCTAGGTCTCGGAAAGGAAGGGTACTTTTCGATATATCCTTCATCATTTCACATCTCTCGTAGATTTGCGAAGGGAGGAAAATTTTATCTGTCCGTGCATAAAAATGAGAAGCTCTAAGTCAATTAAAGATTGGAAAAAAGAGCAAAAATATGATGAAATAGATTTGTTTAAAATGGTGCATGAAGTTTTGGGATATTAAACTGATTATAAACAGTTTATATCAGTGTAATACATATTCTCAACCTAAATATTAATACTTATTATTCCCCACATATTTAACTTGAATGGTATCATATTTTTGAAGACTGAATATTGTTATCAAGTTTTCCCTGATTTTCTGGTCTGCTAGATATTTGAAATTCCATGCACTTGTATATTTTCAATGAAAATGTATGAATTTCATAGAGCCACCTGTTAGTGAGATACATAAAAATTTATTTTAGAAGCGTATAAGATAAATAACAACAAATTTAATAGAACGACTTAAACGTAAAAAGATACTTAAAATAAAAATTATTATTTCGTGTTGCTTTTATAAATGTATGCTTTAAAAAATTAATTTTATTTCAGTAAAATGTTGAACAAATAATATTATACAAAAAATAGCTTTTCAAGCTTGTATTTTTTATCGAAGGAATTCGCCTGATGCGTATAAGTATAGTATTAGGTTTTAACTTCAGGTGAAGTATGAAATCGGAAGAAGTGTTGTTTTATTAACAATAATTTTCACAAAAAAATTTAAAATATATTTTAAACTACAATTCGAAAATGAAAAAAACAATATTTGAATGTAAGTTATAAATTAATTATCGTCTTTTAATACATTCGAAATGTGAAGTGTTAGCAAAAGAGAGAAGAAAATTAATAAATGTATCCCATAGTAATGAATTTTTATTTTAAAAAAGTGACATCTAATTTCCTATGCAAATAAATGCAGCAGAACAAAAGACAACATTAATTTCAATACAATGACCTTACCAGAAAATTTATTACATTAAAAAGTACTCAATTCAGAGAACCAAATAAATAAATTTTTTTTAAAAATTAATTTCATTGATAGCAACTCAAAGTGCATCATATCTCATATTTTCGACATAATTTTGACTATAAATAAAATATCTTATTTTGCTAAACGAGATTTTAAAAGTTTTGAATACTGTTCTAATCGTTGAATTATTCTAATTTAGCCGAAAGTTATATAAACAAAGTTGAATTATATTTAATATGTGGTTTGTTTCACTTTAATCACCTTTTAGACATTTTATTTAAAAAATTTATAGACTTTGCAAGGTAACCAATTTTATGCTACTTTCATTTTAGCTAGAATAAAAAAGAAGAAAGATATAAATAAAAAGAAGCCTGAAAAATTTCATTAATGATATTTGAAAATATGTAAGTAGAGTTAGACCAGTACGGAAATTACATATAATGTCCTCCACGGAAATATTATTTTATAAAAAAATCATTTAATTTCAAAACAAACTTCATTTACTAAAATTCATTACATCAGAACAATGATTAATATCCCATTAGAGCTTAAATCACTCAGAGAATAAATAAATATTTTTCCCGAAAGAAACTTTTTAATAACTTTTGAACTCTTATATAAAGTCCGCTAATTATTAAGAAAGTAACAATAATGAAGATTGACGAACATAACTTCCAATTGCTGTAAAATAATCTTACAGAATTCTATTAAAAGTGAGCACTAAAAATCGAAAGTAAGATCGTTATTAGATAATTACACAGAATGTTAAACTCCTACAGATTAATTTTTTTATGATTAATTAAATCTCAAAGATAATTTAAGTCAGTTTAGTTAATTTCACTTTTTAAAATGTTTCAATTAGAGGAGAAATCAGTTTAGAAACAGAGATATTCTGAAACATGTGTGTGTTATCAAATCTAGATTTCGCATTTCTGAAAATCTAAATAAATGATTGATATATTAATGTAAAGATTTATTAATAACTTCTTATAAATATTCTAAATTGTTTATTTCTCGACACATTTAAAAGAAATTTTTCGTTGGAATCGAAATATTTCTTGTTCAAACACATTTTTTTTTTTTACTGATCTAAAAATATTTTTTCTTTATTTCAATGAAATGATGCTAATTAGATATTAAATTATTGGACAGGGAAATTTAATTACTTTTGTTAAATAACAGAAAAAAATTCAATGCATATTTATATTTATTTAAAATCTCAAATGCTCAAAATTTTAGTTTAATTAATATTTCCTTTTCGTAAAATAAAATCAGTGGAATGCTTTTCAGTGTCTCTTTTAATCTATAGCTGTCTTTCATTCTATTTGTTAAAATTTTTGTATATTGTTGTAATTATTTTTTACTTCCATTGTTTCAATGTTGCCTCCATCTTATATTTTTTATTATTGTTTGCTATTTGTTTTCTGATTGTTGCTTTCGATTTCATTTTTGATTTGTTGTCTATTATTTTAGTTGCTTCTATTGGTCTTTAATCCTTTGTTCCATTGATGGATCAAGTTTCTATTTTGGTTCTTGATAGCTATTCTATTTTTTCTATTGATATCTTATGATTAGCTCGTGGAATGTGGATCATAATTCTACTAATTATGTCTAAAATTAAAGGTCTCATAATTCATAAAAGATCTAACACATTTTTTAAACACTTCAAATATTGAAGGTTTAGAAATATGACATCAAGAAAAGACAAATAGTATTAAATTTTCTTAAGATGTATTTTAAACCTGATGGAAACATATTATATGTATTATATAACAAAAATTAAACATTTTAAACATATCAAACATATTACAAAACAGATGTCTCTACATCAATTATAATATTAAAATATAATAAGAGCATTTTTGCAGAACAGAAAAATGTAAGTTTATCTTCTTTTCATTTTCCTAACCCATCTGTAATTCGTTTAGTTTCAAATAACTCTGTTTTAAATGTTAAATTACGGTGAATATTTTTGAAAATTATTCAGAATGTTGCTATAGTGAAATTATTAGTATTAAAATTATGCATTTAGAGAAATTGTTAAGGTCCTGACGACAATTGATCCAACTGTTAGAAGTAAATGAAGAGAAGCCGAAAATAATAATAATAGAGAAAGGAAATATACAAGAAGAGCAGATGTATACTCCACTCGAATTTCTCGTTATATTCCACTGTATGGTGCAGTTAGGGCTTGACTTTTGCAGAAAATGAAACGAATCGAATATGAATTTTGCAACATTAAATCCTTTAATCGCATTATTCCAGCATTTAACAATGATCTCCTTTCATGGTGTGATAATACTATGCAATTCACGCATGTAGTATGAAGTGATTTTAAGTCATCGCATTCACGCATACGGAAGGAAATACTAATCTGACAGTTTCCCCTATCATAGATTTCATTTAAAATGTAATTCGAATATACTAATGCAGCTACAAAACC
Organism: Araneus ventricosus; assembly: GCA_013235015.1. Classification (NCBI taxonomy): domain Eukaryota; kingdom Metazoa; phylum Arthropoda; class Arachnida; order Araneae; family Araneidae; genus Araneus; species Araneus ventricosus. The sequence continues at coordinate 27,228 of BGPR01019200.1, forward strand.
CATATGCAAAATTCCATGCACGTATCCCGTTGTGCTCTTGTTTTATCGTATTCACATCCACGAGGGTCGATTGTGGAAAATTTTTTGGTAATCACATTTATTTCTTTTTAATTTTTAAGGACTTGCTTTTCGATAGATTATATAGCACAAAGATTTGGTTCAGAAATAAGAATATTGACAACAATATGCTATTATAAATATTGGTTGTTATTTTGCTTTATCCAATATTAACATTTTCTGTCTGTTATACTAAGCTGTTATGTTAGTTTTCGAATCATAGTTCGTTATGACTTCAGATGTTTGTAGCAAAATTTTTATTTACGTGACACTTAAAAAGGATCTTTAAACCTATGATAAATATGCTGTAGTAGATTAATATTTGATATGACAAAGGTGAACTCCGTTGAAAGTTTCTGAACAAGGTGTAATTCTGTTCGAAAAAGAGAAGTTCAAGAGCGTTGCATGTTTTGTCTAAATTTCACTCACTTTGAATTAAATTTACACTCAAAGCGCTAAAGTTTAAAATAATACGTTTTGTTCTATGAGCGTAAATAATAAGATAAAATAAATCATTAATTATTTCAGTTAATTGGATATAAGAATAGTTTGGTGAGAGAAAAAAATCCTATTATGATTTTTTCCGATTTTTTCTTAACTTCTTTGTCTACCTATAATATTTATATTAACATTTTTCAATATTCATTCATCAATGGTCTTATTGAAATGCTTTACAACTTTATTTATAAAATATTATATAAATTACAGGAACGTTGCATTCTATGGTAAAAGAAAATCCATTTACCACTGTGCTTTACTAGCTCTATATAATGCATTATGAACGTGAATTTTAAATGTGATGGATTCAATAATACGCGTCAAATAACGAAGAATATTTTCTGATTACAAACGCTAAGTTCATCAGAATTTTCTTTATGAGAAAAATGTCTTCGGGATTTCCCTTTCCCGAATTATTATAGAACCATTTAGAAGACATAATTATTCATTAATCCGATATTTCATGCTTGAATTAAGCAATTTTGAAATTTTTGTAATCGGATTAATTTTTTTTCTTTTATGGAATATAGTGATTAATCTATTTTTTACTATTTGAGATGTAACTGAAAATTAGTGATCCTGCAGATATTTTTGATATGATGTTTGAACAGAAATGAGTTTATTAAATAAAGACTTCTGTTGGAAATATTCTGATGAAATATAAAAATGAATTGCATGATAATGATAAAGATTAAGCGTGGAGAGCTTGACTGGAATTAAGTGAAATAATAAAACCATGAGAAAAAAAATTTTAAATATATGTATACGCCAGTATGTAAGTTATTAAAATATCAGTATTTCTGGTATAGTAAAAAATTTTTGCATAAATTTAAGGGTCTTATATTTTCGTTCATTCTTAATGTTTGAAATTGAACGGAGAAAAACATAAGAATAACGCTTAAATTCGTAGACGAATTTTTTCCAATTAACGGTCCTTGATAAGTAAAAATTAACATAAATATGCTAAACTTCAAAAATAACTTGTAATTAATTAAAAAATCTGTTCCTCTTTGCAAGTAATATTTCTTTTAAAAAATAATATATTTAAAATGATTTAAATTCTAGATTTTAAGTACAAGAGGAACTTCTGAGTATTATCTTGTACTAAAATTCTTTGCATTTCTTCATAAAAATTATACCGAAATCTTCTTCTCGAAGAAATTTCTGCACTACGTTATTCTAGTGGATTGGAATTTAATAACTTAAATTCTTATTATTATTCTGAGACTAGAATTTATTATGTGGGTAAAACTTCGTAAATGAATCACCGGATGGGATGGATTTACAGGCACTTAGCAACCGACATGAACACTAGCTGGAATAAATCTTCTTCACTTCCCGCAGTTTCGTGTATAGTGACACAATACGGCAAGTTTTTGCGCATCGTAGTATAAGGGGGAAAAAACTGATATGGATTTTGGAAGTTTTCCTGTCGACCGAATCAGCTTACAGTTTGAGGGAGATTTATGTTTTGGTTACAAAACCACATACCAAATAACATTTAACTACTTGTTGTTTTTTGGATTATCAGATTAACACAAACCCAAATACACAGGCCGAAAAATTTCTAACCATTGTTTGATTTTGTCCGAATTTGGATAGGTCTCTAAAATCCAATTATTAAAAAAAATAAATTTTACCCATCCAACTCTTCGTGCTTACTGTTCACATGCGCAAGGAAGGGCAGGCCTATAAACTTCCCAAACACGCTTTCTGATAGAATCTGCTCGAAATCAACAATTCTGGTAAAAACATCATATACAAAATTTCATTCGCCTAACTGACTCTATTTTCAAATAATATTGTTCAAAGACAGTCAAATTTCCCAAAATTTCTTTATCGTACTCAGGGAGGTAAAAAATGTAATGGTTCAACAAAATCTTGAGATT